>BMAU01021239.1:155000-455000 GCA_019973935.1 Trichonephila clavipes
TTTCAGTGAATGTGAACGCAAGAATTGAAAAAAGTGCAGATGTAATTGATAATATTCCAGTATATTATGATATATATGTCACTAAGTATGGCACGTAATGGATACCGCATAATAGTAATGCTCTTGGCAGATTAACGACTCGAAATGTTTTGTGACAAGCAGGGGTCCAACAAGATTCGCAAAACATAATATCAGCGTCAGTTTTTAGAATATAAAAGAACATAACATAGTTACATGTAATAATATTAAGTGGTCTAATAATTTAATATTAATAATTAATATTAAAACTAAACTCCACTGAAAAGTAGTCCGGTAGTTATTTAGTTAAAACAAATATTTTATATATTTCGTATTAAAGTGTCAAAATAACAACGGTGGACGTTTAAGGGTTATTGAAGTCCCGTACGTTATATTGTTTGACCCTAATGTCCGATGTGTTACTTCTTAAATTAAACACAAGTGAACTTTTGCCATTAAGCTTTACATTTTCTAACCAATCTCTCTATATAAAAATGTTGTTTTGGTTTGTGTTACCGCGCATAACTCAAAAAGTTCTGTATGGATTAATCTAAAATATTGACACGACGTTGCATTTGTCTCTGGTCAGGATCTTATGTACTTTTTATTTCGAAATTCTCTCTAAATTTTTTTAAATTTAATTTTTAAGTGATTTTTGGTGTTATGACGTCATACGACGTCACGATTCGCTCTGAATGCGAAAATTTAAACTTAACGCTTAGATTTTTCCAAATTATTGTATAAACCTTCTATGGCTGTGTTTATGCGTTGTCATATTTATCTATTTATTGTCCTTTGATACGCATTTTCGGATTATTTTGGGAATAAATCCTTTTTTAATAATTATTCTTTCAATAACTCAAATTTTGTTTTGTAGGTTTGGCAACAGTCAGATGGCATTATCGCGGGATGTTTACAACTTTGATTAAGTTCTACATCATGTTTTTTCTGTAATTTTAAGCTAAATTTATTTCTCTTTATTAAGCGAAAATGAAACTAATATAATTCACTTCTGTACGCTACTTATTTTTCTACCAAATAGTTTCCGTCAACCATTTACCTGAAATAAACAGACGTAGCCAAATGCCGCGATATAACATTCAATGTTTGGAAACAATATTTTTTTCCCACTTGGAGATATTTTAATGCGACGGAGTTTTTAATAGGAATGTGTTTTTTCTTTTTTAGACAACTTTTTCAACTTCATTTGATTCTTACGTATTATCGCAACAATCGCCAACTTTAATGATAACTCGCAAAGTTGGCCATTCCATTTTCGCAGATGTTGTACACGCGGAATTGGCAATCGTGCTTCGTTTTATACAATATCGCAAATAGGTTGCGATAATACGTAAGTACCTGTCATTTGATGTTAGTATTGAAATACAAATGTTAAAACTAAGATTTTCTGATTTTGAGTCATCAAAATATTGCACCTTATTTTGTTTTTCATTGCTTTATAAGATTATTGCCTTCTTAAACAGATTCCATTAGTAATTTGTTAAAAAAAATACTGAAGTTATTATGGTTTGTTTTTGTCAGGGACATAGAGCTACCGCTGTATCCATGATGCAGGCGCCCCAACGAATGTTATTACAATTCCACTTAAATGGTGCTCATATCTGAAAAAAGAGCCACAAAGGGTTTCGGATACAAGGCCCACTAAGAGCTATTTTGTAATTTCATATGTTTTTCTTTAAACCTTCACTTTAACTGCAGTAAATGCTGAGCAAATTTGAGTAAGCATCAGTAAATGAGCAAAACAGACAGAGGGCTCAAATACATGTTGAGGAAGCAGGTTGTCGTAAGATTGTATTATTTTTTCAAATTTTACTTTCGCGTTTATAAAGATAGTTCAGCTCTTTTTAAGTCAATTACTGTTAGTATTGTAGATCATTTTTCAATTTATTTTTAAGCTCAGAATATTTACTTTGAATAATTTGCATATATAAAATACTAAATTTAATTCTGTACACTATGCATGTGTTTAGCGAGTAGTAAGCCGATTAAAATCTTCCACCTACCGTAAAATCCGTATTATAACGCGCACTTTGAACACAAAAATAAGATCGAAATTTACAGGTGCAAGTTATACACTGGGTATAAAAATGAGGGCTTTAAAAATTAAAAAATAAATGAGCATAAAAAAGTTTAACTTTTAAATATTTCGAAATATGTACTATATATTTAAAAGACATGACATTCTTAATGAACTTAAAAGGTGGTAGTTCTAAAAGTATACTATTTTTGCAATTTCTTAGATAAACACCTTGAATAAATCGCTTCTCAACATAACAGCATTGCATTTGTACATTTCAGGTTTCTTCGTAAAAAAGGGGTGCACATTATATAGCGAATATACCTAAAATTTAAAAATTGCAACTTGAAAGTATGAGTGCGCGTTATATGCCGGACTTAACGGTATTTTATCTTTCCCCAATGAATCTAAATTAAATTAATATATAATTTTTATGGTACATATATTTTTTCTTTAGTCGGCCATTTACCTAAAAAAATCAAAAGACATCGTTAAATACTGCAATATGCATTCAATAAGAAAAGAACATTCTATGCCTGTTTGTGCACAATAATAATACTTTTTTTGCATATGGTAGTGAATTTTTCCACGGTATAGTTATTGTAGTTTTTAATAGTTGGGGCAATAACATTAGACTCATGAAATATCTATTATGTGTAAATTCAAAATTTTATTTGGTATTACTGTGAAATATAAATGGAAAAATTAAGATTTTCTGATGTATATTTTGTGTTTATTTTGATATTTATGTATTATCGCAACCATATTGGCAACATTAGCACTTAATTGCCAATTCACCGTGTATGATGCAAACAAAATCGGGGTTGATATAGTTGAAACAGTACCCAAGAACCTTTGTTTGCAACTTTTTTTGGTGATTTTATCAAAATGATAATTTGTTGTTAATAATTGATTTTTGATAGATTTTTATCATTTAAGTTTGATATAGCTAGCTAGCTGTACCCAATCATGTTTTCCTGTGACTCAGTCTGGGTAAAAAGAAAGAAAAGAGAAAGCACACATTTCTAATATCCTTAACTGCTTGCACTTGAGGTATGATTTTTTTTTATAAAAAATGTGGAAATATACATTAACAAAACTTTTCTAAACAGATTTCATTTGTAATTTATTAACAGTATACTCCCAAGTTATTATGGTTTTTTTTGTCATGGTATGAATCTAAAATTATTTGCATTGTCTCCATAGAAGAGGTGCCAAGTTTGAAAACAAATTAAATGACTCTTCTTGAGGTGAAAGGGTTAATTTTACAATGCTTATGAGTAGACATTTTGTGTTGCATCATTGTCTGTATATATACAGAAATTGTCTGCTGTGCCTGCTTTAGAGCAGTAGTTGCCATTTTTCCACACTTCATGAACCACTTAATGTATAACTTCATAATTAGCGTTTCACTAATAGGATTGACCTCTATGTGGTGGAGCACTATAGCTATATTTACGTCTTTATTTAATCTTCTATGCTCTGAAAATAAGCAGTAATATCCTAGGAGAGCCCACACCCTTGGCGACAAACCAAAAAAGGCACCAAGCCAGAACAAGATGGTGCCAAGCGAAAGCGACAATGGTGGCAAGGAAATATAGCGGGATAAGGTGGATGCATAATGAAAATATATGTAAGCAATACAGAAATTAAACATTTGAGATAAAAAATATAAAAACAGCACTTACTTTCTTACTGCTGATCTTTTCCGAGTGGAGGGGACAGCGTAACAACAGATTTTAAAAAAGTCTTAAAGGTCTCATCACTAAGCGAATGATCGTGTGAACGCCGCCATATTTATTCTGCGAGGTAATGGTAGAACATACATTCGGCGTGGTTGGCACGATTTCGAAGAAAGCGTTTTATTGCCGACCATGTTACATCATGCTGATCCTTCCATTTAGGAGATTCATAACTCGAAACAATCAACCCTTCCTTCATACACCATTCAATCAATTCTTTCTTACCTTTCGCATTCAACAAAGTAAAAAATTCTAAAGTAGATTCCCTCACACACGCAACCAGCCCGGAGACCAACAACAAAATGAAATTCGAAAAGCGCGCCCACAAAATACGAAAATGCTAGAAATAGTTAGGGTTGTCGTATGTAGTGTTTAAAAGTAGGGTTACCAAGATGGCACAATTATCGCCAACCAAAGTAATTTGCGCCAAGGGTGTGGGATCTTCTAGGAGTGAACCAAATTAGCTTCATGAAAAGCAACAATCAACAAACTGAAGTGTTTTGCCTACAATTTTCTAAAAAATGGTTGAGGTTACCAAAAATCGCTAACCTCAGGAATTATGTTTTTTTGTTTAGTTATTTCAGTAATTAAAAGCTTTTAGTAAAGAATAATTCATGTTCCGTAATATGTTTTGTTGTTCATCTTTTTTTAAACTGAATCTTCATAAAAGTATAAATAATTTCTCAATTTTTCTGCATATCATCCAAAAATTTTCACTCATCACCAATTGGTGACTGCTGCTCTGTATCACACATCAGTAATTATGTATTAGCATCACTGTAACAAAATTGGTGTCATGTATATCGTACCTTAATATCTAAACAATAAGGATTCTAACATTTTTTTATGAAGAAAGAAATGGAGGGAAAATGTTGCGATTTGCATGGCAGTAATTTGTCAGTGGTGATGCTAATATTTAAGTACACAGATAACAAATAATTGTCCATGTGAAAAGCTGTTTGTGTCTAGATATAAGCCATTCTGTTTTAAAGATAGGCCCTTAACTTTGTTGATAACAATTGCTAATACTAATCGAATTGTGAATTGCAAAAATACTCCCATCATTATCAACACTTTGTCGTAGTTTTCTGCTCAAAATCCGTGTTTATATTAGAATTTTCCTGGTGTATTCGATTAAAAATACCTTCAGCCTCTCATTGCGTTGAATTTCAGCTGTGTCAATTGATGCACGATTAAAGTTAAATATTTCATTAGCATTTTTTCTTTTTCTTTTTGTTTCTGATTTTTTTTTTTTTTTTTTTTCATGTTTTGAAATTTTATGTTTTTTTTTATTTTTTTTTATTTTAAGTGTAGTTTTAAGTTTTTAAGGAATTTTATATGCTTCGTTTGATTTTTTTTTTCTTTCTAAGTGCAGTCAATTGGCTTCACTAGATAAAAATAACACCTTGCGGGAAATAAAACTTAGGTTGTCATACTTACAAGGCAAAAGTACTACAATGAGTGTAATTGCACATCAAACTCAGAAAGAAGGGATATCAGCAAACGAGAAAAGCAGACAAAGAATGTCACAAACACAGGCTCAGGGCGCAAGAAAGTAACATGCAGCCAGACTTGAGGAAGCTCATTTGCGAGCACATCATTCCTGTTTTACAACATCAGAAAGATGTTAACCAAAAACAGCACATTTGCGTCAAACATGACTTTGCGGTGAGCAACCACACAATAACAGTCAACTTGCATTCCGGTACAATCCAATGGAAGATTCTAGGTTCAGGCAGCATGTTCTCATTTACACAATGATGGAAGTGTATCCTTATTGCGCGCAATGTTCTGGAATTTAAGGGAGAAACCAAAGGAATGTTTTGTACCACTGAAAAAAATAAACTGCCTTAACTCAGAAAACAGAGCCATTACAAATTTTGCTTGCTAGATATACTGCGGAATCAAAACATTTCCTAAATGACATCAGGAAATACAATTCATGTGTTTCCAAGTGACATTGGATAAATGTGCATTTGTGAACACACCTCTGATTTAATAAAAATATCTTTAAACATTGTAAAACTAACCCAATTCCCTCAATGAATCCAGAGTGGAGCCATGTAAAATTTATATTCAAACTTGAGGTCGCCACTTTAAAAACAATGTAAATCAAATTTAGGTTCATAACATGACATAAGGACAAAAATAAGCTGTAATAACTTCAAGCATTTGGTTAACAAATTATAAATATCAGTTTAAGAAAGTTTTTTATATATATATTTATACATTTTTTTTATAAAAGATCATACGTGCAATGCAAATTATTAAACATACTGAAAATATGTCCTTTCTGTTAAACAAGACTGAGCCACAGCAACGCGTGGCAGGGTACAGCTAGTATCTTTACTATAATTGGTTAGGATTCTAAGACAATCACATCTATGTGAATCCAATTTGAGAAACTAAAATAATATAAAATTAAAAAAAATCCTCGTCACATAGAATAATTAATTGTTTTTAACTTTAAGAATGTTAGGCAATATGTATATTAACGGATTCGTTTTCATAATCTTATTTAATGTAATATCCCTATTTAACTTAGAAAATAGATTTATTAATACTTAACAAATAGACTACTGTATGTTTTGTTGTTTTTTATTCCAAACACTCAGTTGCTTAAGTATTTCCAAAATAGTGCATGTGCGCATTATCTCCTCGTGAGCTAGTGTCATACATTAACTCAAAAATATTCAGTTCAGGGTTTTACAGTCGAGATATAGCTTCTAGCAAATAGGGAAAAATGCGAATAACCTGATAAATGAAAACCTAATCAAGAAATACAAATTTTTTTATCTTAGGTTTTAAGTCTCGTTAACACCAGTGTTAGTTGCTCTCAAATGTAAAATGGTGTGGTGTCGCACTCAAACCACATAACTTAAAATTATTAAAACAACTAATAGTATTCTTATGTTTAAATTTCTTATGTAGAGTTTATAGTTAAAAATTGACTCTTTAAGTTCAATCACTAACTGCATTTGTGAAAAAGAATTTAAATATACTTTGAAAAAAATTAGCTACTGGTATACAATGCATAGTGAGCTCAGTGTTTCAATCCTTAAAATAATTTGATACAACTATTATATATAAAAAATTTTTATGTACGGTACATCTTTGAAAAATATTATAGACGACGAAATTCTATGTCAGAATATATATATATATTTAAACAGTTCTCACAAACAAAAGGTTTCTCTTTAGTATGAATACGCAAATGGTTTTCTAAATTATGAATGTAAAAATTTAAATATTACAAAATCTTTATTTGATCACATGTTTCTTGTACAAAGTCTGAACTGGTTAAGACACTTCAGGTTCAAAGTCATGTTAAAATAAAATTCTTCCCAAAGAATATACGTGTTTAACATGGTAATAATAGAACTTTCTCTTAAAACATGTTTTATGAATAGTTTTGACATTTCTTGTTGTTGTCTCATGAAAGACAAGTTTCTTCTAAAATAGTTTAGATGTGCAAACCAAATTTATTTATAATTCCTTGCCTTTTCATTAAACGATTAATTCCTTCACTACAAAAGTACTGTTCATTATTTACTTTAATAAGTTTTAAAGAAATTATTTTCCACCTTGAATTTGCAAATATTCTTCACATGATTGAAAATATATCACTCACATTATAAATTTATTTGGGTTTTTCTAAATAATTGAAGATTAATACATCTTGAAATCAATATTTGCATAGGCGTTTATATCATAAATAATATTGATTTATTAAAATTGTTCTCAACCTTGTTCACAAATGACTTTTTTTTCTTCCTAACTGTTGCAAAGGGGACAAAATTGAAATATATTTTTATATTTCAAAGTTACAAAAATACAAAGTTAAATTGATAAAATGTATAAACTTTCTCAAAATTTTCCCCTTGTTTAAGTTAAAGTGAAACTAATTTGAATTATAAACGTTGAAGTTTGTAAACGGGCTTTTAAATTTTAGAAAATATGAGTAGTAACCTGGTGTCAGTCGGAATGTGTCGTTTATCTTTAGATACTTCAAAAACTCTCATTGACTGACGGATAGATCTAAACGAAGTTTCAGAAACAAAAACACGTATCTAATGTTCTTGGTTTTTTTAAACATTTTCGCTCTAGGTCTAGTTATAAAATATTCACTTACTAACTTCCTTTCCAAAGTTCTGCTTTTTTTGTGGACTATTGCAGCGCTTCTCAGAATTTCAATATTTCCGACCCAATTTCAGATCACAATTTCTTTTACTCCCCCCCTCCCTACCTTCACACAATAACTGCGTTAGGAATGCAACAATGATGTACTTTGATGCTAAAGCTAAAATACCCACTTAATTATCACATTGCAAATTATAATGGTCAGTGTCAAATTTTGCATGAACAATTGTTAAATAATACATAATTTAAGTTAGTTTTAAGTAATAAAATAAGCAATACGGGCGAGTTACTTTTCCGTTCTGATTTTTTAATTGGAACATATTGCAAAATCATTTTTAATTAAATGTTCTTTTTCTGAAGCATATTTACAGACTTCAGTGAAATATAAAAAAAGAACTTACTTATTAACATTCCTTAAAATGAAATTTTTTTTTAAAATTGGTATTTTTTTAAAAAATATGAGTATGATATTGAAATAACCGAAGCAATTTTACTGCGGTCAGCATCATTTCATTCATTTCTTTTAGTTGACAATAAATAATATTATATTATATAATTTTGAGTATATATTAAATTGAATTTCTTCTGTCTTTCTTCAGTTATAACTGCTATATTTAAAAGAGCTTTTCAACTTCTATCTGAGGAAACTTTTAATTCGTGAACTGTAAAATGTTCAAACCCCACACATATCATCATATTCTAAAATCAATCCTCTCACTAAATTGATTTTTATAAAAAAGACATAAAATCATAAAACCAGCTTTTTTAAAATGATTTTGAATCACAATAACTTTTTTTGGCAAAAAAATTGGTCATAGAGAATGGTCATAATTACAATTCATGATCGCGATCTCATGTTGTTCAGACATATTCTCCAGTTCTGCTGTCACTGAATTCTCATCGTTTGTACAGGATGATGCACCTTGAATCTTCACAGGTTTAAAATCTTCTATTTATAATGGTGTTGAACTTAGGATAAAAGGATGCCAATTCAAGTGTAGCTCTCGCCACTACTAGTGTGCAACTCTAAATTTAGTTTTTGATACTCGAATCACTATATAATTACATATAACAAATAACTTAGTCGATATACTACATAATTTTTATTCGGCAGAAAGAGACCACAAAAAAAAGGGAAACGAACGTTACAGTAGTCGTATATGATGTGTAACACCTGACAAGTTATCTTATTAAATACGCAATAGTAACCGATATATCCTGAAAAAAATTGATTTTGTTTGATTGGAAATAATTTTCTATCGAATAATTATATCTTTATAATGAAAATTTTATTAATTAATACAAGGAGTAATGCAACTTTTTTAACAAAAATAATTATTCTTTATAAGTTTGGAGATGAGTGGAGACAATAGACTTATGATAACTAAAATATGACACATATACTTGTGATTTCAAAGTATTTAGAAACCGATGAAAAACAGCGTCAATAACATCACCATTGTTAGCTCTCGAAACATTTTGATTAGTGTTCATTTCGAGCTTGAATTTATCATTCAAAAAAGCTATGAGCGGCACTGATTTTGGCAAACTGAAGTTAAAATCACCTTCAAAATCATGGAAAGCGAGTAATAGTTTACTTTAAAAGAGCAGAATCACCTTCGGTACATGGTGAACGTACAAAATGCAGGAAATCTTTAATTTTTTGTACCGCATGATTTTAAGAAATGTCTGCGACCACCGAAATTACTGTTTGTTTTTGAATAAGCATTTTCATGCACACATGACCTCCAATATCGTTACTAACAATACCCAGTCCACTTGTTTGACGATAAGTAATGTTTATATGAGGAGTCACAACATGTGAGTTTATCTGTTTGCGGTATATTTCAAAACCAGCTGCTCTGCGGCCCGGTTTTTTAACTGTACGCATCAATCAAAGTTAGGTATCGAAACACGTTCGTCATTATAAACCACGTCTCTGACAACATTAGTAATGAACATTTTTATGAAATAAAACGTAGTCGAAATCTGTTTGGTGAGCCCTTTGACAATTGAGCGTAAGGATCGCAAGTTTATCCTGGGAGAAGTCTAAGACTTAATGATATGTGCGAAGTGGATTTAAAGTATCATTGGTTGGATGACCAGAGTATCTAGTTCTTCCGAGCTATAACCTCTTATCTTTAGGATTTGAGTGACTGTGACGAATTCAATCTTCCAATTTGTTAATAAAAAGTTAAAATACTTAAAAGTTTAAAATATATTCATACGAGAGTAAAAAATTAAAACTTAAAACTACTAAAATATTTTAAGTCCTAGAAAAATATCATCAAAAACGGTTCCAGCACTGAGAATGAAAAAAATTTCGATCAGTGGGTGGGGGAGGAGAGGCCTGACCAATGGAAATGCAGGTTAGAACTCAGTCGTTGTAGAAAAACAATTTTTAAAAAGTTATAATTCTTTTAAATTAAAATTAAATAATTATAATCTTTTACACATTATTTATAAAATAATTTCACTTCAAAAAAGTATAAAATGTTTAAAATGTAATCATAGTTTTAAAAATTATAAGCATATGAAAATAAGAAAATTTTCTATAAAAAACATTTATTAAGTTTACGTCGCACATGCTATTTTTTAAAATATTAGCTGTAATTACTAGCTATAAGTTGCTTTATTATGTTAAATGTATTCTTATTACGCTATAGCTATTTTCATATAAAATAATAACGTATATATTTTAATAAATAAAAAAATACATTTTTAAAAAAAGGTTTAAAAAATTGAAATATTTTACAAATATTTTGAAATACAAAATATATTTAATACTAAAATTAGGTAGAGTTTAAAAGTGTATGATGCATTTTATAATTCTAGAAGGCTTAATACATCAGAGGTAATATTTTAGAAAATAGCGTGTTTAACGCAAAAAATACTTAATATTTATTATAGAATATTCATATGCTTATGATTTTTAAAATTATTATTATATTTTAATAATTTTATACTTTTCTGAAGCCCCACTTTTTTATAAATAATATGTACAAGATTCGAATCATTTAGTTTAAATTTAAAAGATTTATACCGGTTTTAAAATTGTTTATATTTTCAGACCTCTAGAGAAATTTAACACCCTGAGACATCTTAAAGCTAATAAAAAACATTTTGAAAAAATAGGAAAGAACGTGACAATTTAAATTTGATCTGGATAAATAAGTTTCCAGGGAAAATTAAAGTTAGTAGAGGTAAATTTTAAAATAGTGAGTTCCTGGGAATCGAACCTGGGGCGATTCATTTCAAGTAAGCTACTGTAAACATTAGGCTACGAAGGCTTAGGGAGGAAATTAAAGTTAGCTTTTAAGTAGGGTGAGAAGAGTGGAATGAATTTAATTAAGAATATTAAATGAAGAGATGACCCGAAAGAATATTATGGGTTTGTTAAAATTAGGATCAGGGATATATTTTTTAAATTCAAGATCGAAGGTTTATTAGAGTTATCAGTTTTTTTAAAGTAGTTAGTTGGTAATTTTTAGATAAATTGTCTGATAGACACCATTTTGCTGGCGGATCTGAGGTCCTTTATTCCTGATGAACATCGAGCGTTTAATATTTGTCGGAGAATGATGCTCTGAGACACCTCAATTTGATTAATAGGAATTTTATCTGCACGTGACCAGATTGAAGATGAATGTTAGTTAAAACTGGTCTTAGAATTAGTATGTAGATAAGCAATTTATTTTTTCTTTTTTAATATGGAGATTCTTGAAATTTTAAGGGTAGGTGTTACTGACCGATTGTGAATTTAGAGTCAAGTGCTCGAGTGTTTGATGGCTACTAGAGCTGTACCCCGATGCGCTGTACATCACCACGCGCTCTCATTGGTCAAATCAAATAGCGCACGCTTACGTCACTTCATATTACACACATCTGTCCCTTTTCCCGAAATCACTCCAGAATATATCCAGCAAGCGAGAGGAAAAATGTTAAACATCAAAAAGTCGCTTCTAGAAAATACGTAAACAATTTGCGAAGTTTATGAGAAAATACTTCTAATCAAAATGGATAATTACATTGCACACACAAATGGAAATAGTTTTAAAACATTTACTTTCTTATTGTGTACATGGGGAAGTTTTTCAAATGTACGTACGCCGACATAATTCACAGCTACTCGTCGTAATCAAAAGAGCGTATCTTCCTGTTATGAACTAGATCAAAATTCCTTTCGTCACTTGAAGCTAAAATTTTAATTGTTTTTATTTTTACTTTTTTTGTTAATAAAGTAAGTGATAATTTTATTTTGCGACGACGTGACGGATAATTGATCAGTTGGTTTTAAAACTCACGATAACTAGATATGATTGATCGCAGCTATTTTTTTTAAAAATTTTTAAAGTTCTTTTCGATTTAAAAAATTTCGGAAATGCTTTTCCTATATCTTAGAAAGATGGATCCCTACATATATGATATAAGAAATCCCAAAGAATCCGGTTCTTCGTGCCTCTCTTCATAATCTATCAAATTACTAATAATGTTGCTGTGATCGCCAGTTTCGTCTTCAACCAAAAACGTTTTGCTAGGTGCTTTAAAAGAAAGTTATTGATAGTGCATTATCGGGATAGTGAATATAACAAAATTTCTTATCTAACTTACTACACGTTGGCTTTGTTCTTGGCAATCATCTGCTTTTTGGTGATATCCTTCTAGGAGAGGTAATTATTGGTTATAAAAATATAAATCCTACAAAGTCTGTGACGAAGATTTCATGGATTATAATCTTTGGAAATTGTTCCATTTTAAGTATTTAAATGATATTAAAGATATATAATTTTTATTGCAATATGTTTTTCTTAAGAACTTTTAAGCTTGATGCAATTTATCGATTAATATGACAAATGATATCGAGTGATCTGGTGTTCAGCAAATTTATATAACCACTAAAACGCTTTATGGTCATTTTGACAAAAAAATATTTAAAAACCATATTGCGGCAAAAAATTAACTTTGAATAACATTTTCTTCAAAATGATCTTTTATAAAAAATGTTTCTAAAATAATAATAATTTGCTTACATAAATTAAAGACTTCTCCAGAGAGTCTGAAACATTTTTTTTTGAAAAATTCGCATTATTTTCTGAGTTACAACCAATTGAAATAGTTATCCGTGTTTTTTACTTAAATTTTCTCCCCTCTGCTGTCGTAAAAAATGGATAAACCCACTTTTTAGTTATATACTTCAAAAATTTTACTTGAGCCTCTCTACAGATGTCTGAGCTATATGCAGGCAAAATATTATTACAATAGAAACATTTTTTTCACAAAAGGAGAATGTTTTGAAAATTGGTTATTCTATGTTATTTTTTTGGCAAAATATTGAAATTAAATAATTTTTTATTGTAATAATATTCTTAAAACAATTTTATGTACATTTTCTAATCTAAGTGACACTAATTATAATAAATATTATCCATTGATAGGCTTTTGCAAAATAACGTTTCCGAACGTATTCGGAATCCTTACAGAAAATTTAGTTTTCTACGTAGATTGAAGTACTGTTCATGTAAAAGAAATGACTTTTCATGTAAACATAAAGGCTTGTTTTTTTGAAGTTTATTATTGTCTTCTAAAGTTTGGAATAACAACCTGAATAAATAATTTCTAAATCTAAGAGCATTTGCACCCATTTTTAAAATTTCTTAGTAAAAAAAGCGCATGTGGGTTATACGGCGAATATACCTAAACGTTAGAAATTACAGCTTGAAAGTGCAGGTGCATGCTATACATCATTGCGCGTTAAAAACTGGGTTTTACGATACTGAAATAGTATTATGTCATTATTTTCAGATTATTTAAAATTCCGGAGATTAAATAGTAAAGTACTTTGTCATGTAAAATTCAACTAGAATTTAAACCATTACTTTAATTTAAAAAAAAAAAATCACAAACTATCTAACTTTAATAAATTTTGGAATAGGAGAGAAACTTAAGTTTGTGAACATAACAAACTATTTAAATATCAAATAACCTAATATTAACTTTACTATTTTAAATGACTATGCATAAGAATTTTGATACCTTGAGCGAAATATTTCTTTCACAAAGAACAGAATATTTCCCACTTAATGTATAATAATATTTATAAGAGATAACCAAAAAGAAATAATATACGTAATGAATCATAACATCAATAAAAAATTGATATATCATACTTTATTGCATCGTCATTAGTAACACACATGATTTACAACAAGTTTTATGCTATATTGACACGAAATGTGTAATAAAAGCACAGTTAACACACACACACACAAAGAAAAATACAAGTAACAATCATATAGTGTGATTTCAAAGTCAAACAATTACGACCCTTGCAATTTTAAAAGAAATATTAAAAGCTGTGAAAAAGGCTTTCAAGTCTGACAAAAAATTTTAAAGTGTCTTTTAGTATACAAAAGCGTTTTACACAAAATACAAATGATTAAAATATGCTGAAACTTTTTATGTGGAGCTGCAATTTTCCACAAAGAAGCAAACAGATTTTTAAAATTTTACTTTGAGAACATTTCATTCCGTAAAAATTTACAAAATAACTTCTATTTGGAGTGATTATGGAAGTGTCTTTTTAACGAGGAACTGTAAGTAAAACATTTTTGACAAATTTCGCAAACGAATTTTTTTGTATGAATGTTCATATGAGTTGTTAAAGTAGAATTTTTTGAAAAGTTTTTCTTGCAAATATCACAAACGAAAGGCTTCTCTTTTGAATGAATCTTCAAATGGCTTTTAAGATGACTATTTAGTGAAAAAGCCTTCTTGCAAATTTCGCAAACAAAAGGCTTTTCTTGAGTATGGATGCGTAAATGATTTCTTAAAGTAGACCTGATTCTAAAAGAGTTCTTGCATATGTGACAAACATAAGGCTTTTCTTTTGTGTGAATGCGTATATGATCTTTTAAAGTAGAAGAATGAGAAAACGCTTGCTTGCATATGGCACAGATATAAGGCTTTTCTTTAGTATGAATACGCAAATGGGATTTTAAATGAGAGTTTTGAGTGAAAGACTTCTTACAAATTTCACAGACAAAAGGCTTCTCTCCGGTATGAATGGGCAGATGTCTTTTAAGAATACCTTTTTCACTGAAAGACGCCATGCAATACTTACAAGTATAAGTCTTTTCATTAGCATGAATGGACATATGTCTCTCTAAACCTTTATTGTCAGAAAAATGTTGATTGCAATTATTACAAATTTAAGGTGAGTTCTTGGAATGAAAGAGAAAGTACTTCTCCCGTGTGTGAAGCCTTTCATGTGACTTAACATCTTGCATCGAACACAACGTCTCATTGCATACATTGCATTTATGGATCTTTCTTTCGGATTGAAACTTTAAATGCCTCACTAAGCTTCCAACTGTTGAGAAAGTTTTTTGACAAAACTTACATTTTTATTGATATTTTCGTTAGAAGTTTGGGATATTGGAAACAACTCATTCGATGTAACATATGGTAAACATTCCACGTCAATCTCTGGTTTCATAGAACCTTCTCAGTTGTTAGAAGAAGACATGGTTGAAAAACGACTTTTGATGATTTCAGAAAAGCGCAACTAACCAGTTGAATTGAATAATGTTCAAAATTCGAATGAACTTCTAATGATACTTATTTACGCAATCGAAGGATTTTAAAGATTTTTTTCGTCATTATATACAGAGTCAGCTCAGTTCATTGCAGTGAAAACACCTTAATCTCGGAGATTTAAAACTAAGGATCTCATTTAATCAATAAATTTCTGCATCTAAACTCAACCGTAGAAGACAATTGTTTGTTCCTTGGGAAATATAAAATGGCTTGGAGCTAGTAGTTTCAATTTCGTAATGATTATGTTTCCTGAATTTTATCGTTTTTTTGCGAATAAATAAAAATTCCATTTTCAATTATTTTAAGTTTGTAATATATCTCCAGCAACATATATTCTGAAAAAAAACATAATTTTGATGCTAACACACCCATATTAAATTATACGTAAAATCTCCTCTTGATATCGAAGCACGCTCATCTGACGCGGTCGTCAACTAAGTTGCATCCCAAAAACTGGTGTTTGTAAAAGAATACGTGAGTTTCAACGCTTTATAATTTTTATTGCATATAACATATTCGTATGACTCATATATCGAGTGAAAGAGAAACATAAACAGTTTTGCGCGTGAAATGTGTGCTAATTTTTTCTCCTTTCTCAATGGTCAGTGCGCTAGTAGAAAAATATCAACTCTGGTGAACAGAAAAGTTTTGTGTTCTTCACTTTGCAAAGACTGAATATGTTATTACTGGTCAATGAGCATTCCGTATTAAATTCGTTTGTCCATCTCCAAACGAAAGTAACATGCGTAGATAGTATCATCAGTTTGAAACAACTGGATGTATTTGTAAAGGGATATGTACGGGACGACCAAGGGTTAGCGAAGACAGTGTTGTTCGAGTGATAGAGGGTTTTTTGCGCAGCCTAAGGAGAAATCACTTCTGCGGGATAGTCGTGAATTATCAATGATAGTGACAATTGTTTGGAAATTTTTACGCAAACACTTAGAGCTACTTTCTTATCGTAGGCAGTTGTTACGAGATCTAAATCCGACAGACAATGGTTTACACGTCAGATTCACAAATTATATACAAAGTTTATAATGAACTCATCTATCGACTTTATGTGCACCGTGTGACGAATGGGGCTCACATTGAAAGTTTAGTAAGCTTTTGGGTAAAACTGTTTCAGTTACTCTTTCCTCCAATGTATGAATTATACTTGTATGTTATGTAAACTAAATATTTTAATGCGTTAAAACTCCGATATATATTCATTTTGAAACACCCGGTATTTGCATTATCATTCCAAATTTAGAAAAAAAATCAGCACTGACAAAAAATACTGCTCAAACATGTGAGTAAACCTCGACATTCAACTATTTGTAAGGAAGAAATTTCGGCGATTTGGCCCTTTCAAATGTCACCATCATGAAAAATGGAAGGAAGTTAATGTAATTTTAACAGTTGGATATCGTAAAGGAGTTAGGAGGAAAAGTTATATTATTGTAGTTTTAATTATCCATTTTTAATTTGAATGCATGCTTATAATATTACATATTCTGACATTTTATTTGATTCTTATACTGTAGACTTTAAATAATTTCAGTACATAAAGTTCTAGTTTTAAATTATTTAATGTGGTTTAACTTGTCTTTAGTATAATGAATATGTCAATACATTAATTAAATGAAATACTGAGTACGAAATCGGAGTTCTTCTCATGGACTCATTCTTTTTTGTAACATTACTTGTCATTTCAAATGTGTTAATGATATGCACGCACTCTCTTATATGTTAATGTTCTAAAGCCAATCTTGTGAATAACAAAAATGAGAATTGTGAAAAACATGAAAACATGGATACCTCAGAAAATCCCACCGACTGATGCATCTAACTAAACGAAAATTCAGAATCAAGAACATGCTTCTATTTTTTGCGTCTTGAAATATTTTTACGCCATGTGTTCTTTGCAATAAAAATGTTCACAAAAAATCCTTATTTATCGGCATTTTGTTTTTATTTCTTTATACAAATATAAGGTTCAAGCAACCGAAGAAATTTTACTGCGGTCAGTCTCATTGTATTCATTTTTCTTTGATGACGTGAAGAAACACCATAATAATTTTGATTAGAAATTCAATTGAATTCCTTTTGCTCTCATTGGATTCTAACTGTTTTGTTTAAAGGGATTTTTAGACGTCTACCTGAGTAAATTCTTAATCCTTTAATCCGTAAATCTTTCAAACCATACTATCATATTCTAAAGGCAAACCTTTCAATATTCGATTTTATAAATAATTTATAGTTTAAAAATAATATAAAACCCCACGAATAAAATGAAACTTTTAACATAATATTTCAAATCGAAAGGAATAGTTAAGTTACACCAATACACACAATTGGAAATATTTAAAAAAATATTTAATTTCTTATTGTATAAATAGAGAACTTTTCAAAACGCACATAGTTCTCTGCATGAAGACTATTAAAAATACATTTTATTCTCTAAATGCATATTATATCTAGATGTATATATTTATCTATTTTTATATATTTTTATTAATTTTTCTATCTATCTACCTATTTCTCTCTCTGTCTTTCTCTTTCTCTCTCTCTCTCTCTGTATATATATATATAGGAATGGATGGGCACATATTGTATCACTCCTCCTATATTCCTCAATGACGTAATGCCAAGAGAGCGCCACCTATCTGACAAGGTGGTTCGAGGATAACGAGTAAACTAGACTCCAATAAAACGATTTTGCGGAAGATGACTGAGGGGGACCACGGCGAGGAGACGATGACGAGGGTGCAGGAACGAAACGCCTCGTGGAATCCAATGATCTAATTATGTTTCGATTACTTTTTACTAACTTTTAGCCCTCCCTTGTAAATAATTCCTCTTAATAAATGTATATTTAACTCAAACTGACCGTTGTCACTCTCTATATGGGGGCTCAGCCTTTCCCTTAACTTAAAATCCCCTAGAAAACTGAAGCAAAAGGACGATGACGGTGCAAGAAAAGTGAATCTATTCATTGTATTCTTCAAATTGTGTTTGACGATTTTCTTCAATTTCAAGTGCATTTATTCTACAACGTGTTTTTCAACGTGTATTTGACGATTTTCTTCCATTTCAAGTGTAATTATTCCTCGAAGCAATTTTGTGATTTGACGCTTTCATTCAATTTCCAGTGTTATGTTAAAATTCGTAATTGTGAAGATAATTATTCGATAATTTTGCCGAGACCACAAGATTTTCTTCAACACTATTATACATTTATGAAAGTAATATTCAACAAACAAGACGTTGTGTGCAAAGGTTTACCGTGATTTTTTATTTCCATTGTTGTTTACAAACTCTCAGTGATTTTGAAAATATATTTTGAAACTGCTAATGTGACTCTGATACGATATTTTTTAAACTTGTACAACTGCTACTAGTGACATTTTATTCTAGACTTTTATCCCTTCATAGCTTATTAGTTTTTTTTCTATGTTGCAATATTTTACTCATATATCATTTTCAGTTATCTGCAAATATTTGTATATTTTAAGTATTTTGTTTCAATTTAAGTGATTTATTACGTATTATTTAACACTGAATGTTATCCCAGTTTATGCGCAAACATTGAAATTTGGCAATACTCAAAATGTAAAAATATTGTACTCTGTTATTTTTAACGATCACCCATTCAGTAGTACCTCTAGAGAACAAATGCGAAAATTTACGGGTTTCGCACCAGATTTTGATATTGATTACTACTCCGCCATTAATTGTTTTTTAAAAAAATTAACCTACCCGATTTAATCTGCTTAGCTAAATTTTTAAAACTAGAAACAAATGGAACTGCCGAAGATCTTTATAATAATGTTTTGCTTTCACTAGCTGATTTATCCACTGTTCATAATAAAATATATACACGGGGTATAGAAGAATGCCCCCCGCAAGATACGGAAAATTCCTTTGCTTTCCCTTCACTTTCTACATACAGGAAGTCGGCTTACGCCTTTAGCCCAATTGATGAGTCAGCCGTTCCCTCTATTTCAAAAAATGATTCACCGTGGCTTTTTGTTAAAGACTTACTTCAAACTCTTCGTAATTTCATTGCAGATGATTCATGCACAACCGAACATTTTTTTTCTGATGTGGAAGAAAATTTAACGGTTTGCCCAATAACCGAACAACAAAAAATATTTTTTGTAAAACGGCTTTTGACAGGAACTTCAAAATTATTTATTCAATCTCAGCGTGGTATAAACTCTTACAGTTTTATAAAAACACTACTTATTCAGAAATTTAGAAAAAAATAAATCAAGCTCACTTGCATAGGGAATTACAAAATAGAAAAATGCGGCCTAATGAAACGGTATTCCAATATTTAGTCGCTATTCGGGAATTAGCGAATCGAAGTCAAGTATTTCTCGACAAAATCTCAATTATGGAATATTGTATTAATGCAATCCAAGATTCTACTTCAAATAAGCTAATATTATATGGATGTACAATAATTCAGGTACTTAAAGAAAAATTAGGAATTTATGACAAGATAATATAAAATAAAAGCAAAAATCGCTCTTCTTATGATACTTCGCGTAATCCAAACTTTAGTATCCAAAGCCGTGATGTTGAAAGTACATTTGATAACCATCGATATGATAGATATCCAAAATTCAATGCACCAACGCCTAATTCAAAATTTGAGAATAAAAATTTTAGAGATAGGATTCACGTGACTTGTTTTAATTGTTCAGGATCCGGTCATATTTCTAAATTTGGCCCAGATAAACAACGTGGTCCAAAGTGTGTATTATGCGAAAATGTTGGCCATAAATCTGATTCTTGTTCTCAAAAAAATATCCCTTCTTCTAATAATGTTGATGAAATTTCCTCATTAACTACTATGTGTAAAGAAGTTAAAATTTTATCTAAAAAAATATTATCTTTAGTTGATACCGGAAGTCAAGCAATCGTCATCAAAGAAAGTGTATGGAATCAACTAGTCTCCCCTTCTTTAATAAATAGTGGTAATATACTAACTGGTTTTGGCATTTCAAAAACTCATGTAATTGGTTCATTCTACTCATCTGTTTCAATTGTCAACCAAGACTTTTTTGTTAAAAATAATATTGTCTCCAACCACTTAATGCACTTTGATATTATTATTGGTTGTAATCTAATTAAACAAGCTAATTTGACTACCACCCCTGATAGTGTTATATTTTCTAAGCCAGAAATCGTAGTATTTGACGCTTCTCCACAACCATTTGTTTTCGCAATTACTGTCGACATTCCTAAATTTGATATTCGCCCTGAAATTCCAAAGCAAACTCGTAATGATGTTGAAGCATTACTCGTATCTTATAGGCCAAATAAAATTAAAACGACGGATGTTGAGTTAAGCATTACCGTGGTGAATGACAAACCAATTTATCATTCTCCAAGACGGTTACCTTTTACTTAACGTGATATAGTAGATAAACAAATAGATGAATGGACATAAAATGGTATTATTGAACAATGTTCATCTGCTTATGCTTTCAAGTCCTAGCAGTCCACAAAAAAGACGGCAGTCCACGAGTCTGCGTTGATTTCCGAAAATTAAATCGTGTGTTAGTTAAGGATCACTATCCTTTGCCTCCCATTGAGGATATTTTAGATAAACTTCAGAATACTAGAATTTTCGGAACCACTTATTTACTTAATGTTTTTTTCCATGTGCCTGTTAACAAACAGAGACGCCCATATACCTCCTTTGCAACACAAAATGGTCAATTTCTGTTCCTTAAAATGCCTTTTGGACTCTCTAAGTGCCCTTCAACATTTCAACGTTTTATCAATACAGTTTTTCGTGATTTAGTTGTTCAAGGAATTGTTCTCCCTTACATGGATGATATAGTTATCCTTGCTAATAATGAATCTGAGGCTATTGATAGACTCAAAAAAGTTCTTAAAATGTCCAGTGATTAAGGATTGGAAATAAATTTTGATAAATGTCAATTTCTGCATAGGAAAATTGAATTTTTAGGCCATATTATTGAAAATAATAAACTGTTTCTTCCCCTTCTAAAACTAAATCAGTTGTCCATTACCCCGAACTAAAAACAACTAAAGAAGTTCAACGCCTTTTAGGTCTCACTGGATATTTTCATAAATTTATACCTGCTTATTCTGTAATTTGTAAGCCACTTAGTGATCTTTTACTTAAAGATACTCCTTTCAATTTTGATGTAAAACAAAATGCTTCCTTTGATGAATTAAAACGTTTGCTCTGTCAGAAACCTGTCTTAGGTATATATCGACAAAGTTGTTGTTTTCTGATGCCACCTGTCTGATGTAGTCAGATCGAGGCCCACGAAATTCATCGTGGCATGGGCAAGAGGTACGCCTGTCGTTGGCCTTGAGCACCATACAGGTGACAGTGCGATTTAGTTCGGCAAAATTCCCCGAAGGAACGATAGATGGCGACACGACCTCTATCTCCACCTCCACAATTTCTGCATGTAAACTGAAGGGGAGGGAAATATTCTCCAGTCCCTGCGCTCGTGATTAAGCCCACAAGACTACGGACCCACTGATTTAAAGAGCACGTACACCGTGTGTACTCGGAGGGTGTTTGGTGGCATCGGGCATCGAACCCAGGCCTTCCGGTCTGGAGTCCAATGCTCTAACCACTAGGCTACCCACGGCCCTGACAAAATTGTGAAACTGAAATACATACTGATGCATCAATTGACGGACTTCCTGCTGTTTTCTTACAAAGATTCCCCGATGATAATTCCTTACATCCTATATATTACATGTCTAGAAAAACTTCCGAAACGGAGAGAAAATATACCAGCTACGAACTCGAAGTTTGAGCAATCATAGAAGCTCTCAGAAAATTTACAGTGTACATTTTAGGAATGCCTCATTACTGATTGTAATGCATTTACAAAAACTATGAGTAAGAAAGATCTAAACACACGAATCGCGCGTTAGGCCCGGAATTTACAAGATTATGATTACACCATTTTACATAGCTCTGGCTCACAAATGGCCCATGTCGACGATATAAGTAGAATACAGGTTTTAACAAATCAGTGTATTGATTCTATTGTGCATTCGATAAAAGAATCTCAAGGGTTGGACCCACATATTCTTTCCATAAAAGCTCTTCTTCAAAATGGTCCATATGATAACTACTGTATTAAAAATAATATACTATATAAATTTATTGATGGTGCCAAAGTTTTTGTTGTTCCGACCAGATGCAGCATCAATTTATCAAAAATGATCACGACAAAGGACATTTTTCAATTAAAAGAACTCTAGAACACATAAAAAATAAATATTTTATACCACAACTTCAATCCAAAATTGAAAAATTTATTTCTAATTATGTAACATATATATCGAAAAATAAAAAGTCTGGTAAACAAGAAGGATTTCTCCATCCTCTTTTTAAAGATGATATACCTCTAAATACATACCATATCGATCATTTTGGTCCTTTAGCAACATCAAGTAAAAACTACAATTTCATTTTAGCTGCCATTGACTCTTTCACAAAATTTGTTTGGTTATACCCCCCAAAAAAACTACATCTACTTCTGAGGTAATAAAAAAATAGACATTCAAAAAATTACATTTGGAAATCCTCGTTTTCTTATCACTGATCATGGAACTACTTTTACTTCTGACGAATTCCACACTTATTGTTCGGAACAAAACATTACACTTCATCATATTACTACAGGTTTGCCACGTGCTAATGGTCGAGTAGAACGCATTAATCCAACAATTATTCCTGTCTTATCTAAGATGTCAGAAAACGATCCAACGAAATGGTTGAAACATGTTCCTTCACTACAAGAAGTCTTAAACTCAATATTCCAACGAAGCATTAACACCACTCCTTTTGAATTACTCTTTGGAACACATTTCAATAACAAGACTGATTTGCGCATTGAACAATTAATCGACGAACAACTACAACTCGAATTTAATAAAAACAGAGAACTTCTAAGTAAAGCGGCAAAATTGCAAATAATTAAAGTACAAAATGAAAACAAAAAGTTTTATAATCTTCGACGAAAATCTCCTTATTTATATAGGGTTAAGGACTTAGTTGCTACTAAAAAAACGCAACAAGTCCTGGACAAAAAGTGCAATAAATTTATGGGTCCATATAAAATTACACAAGAAAAATCTAACGATACCTATAACGTCGAAAAATGTGGAAATTTTGATGGCGCAACCAAAAGAAGTACTTGTGCCGAATACTTGAAACCATGGCCAAACAAATGAATGTTACATTACAAACAAAATCTTTTACAGTAACGTTTATTTGACATTATCATCATACTCAAGATTGCTTTGTATTGTTTGTCTTCTTTCCGTCTGTATGCCTATTTTATTTTTTTATTCTTTATTATTAGTTTTGATTTTCTGATACATATTTGTCTGTTTTAATAATTGTTTTATTTGTAAGTTTATTTCCTCTAGCTTTTCAGTTTTATTTCATGAAATTTTTAAATACACAGTATCTTACATGCGAGGACGCATGCTTGGTCATGATGCCAGATGTAGAAATGGATGTCCACATATTGTATCCCTCCTATATTCCTTAATGACGTAATACCAAGAGAGCGCCACCTAGCTGACAAGGCGGTTCGAGGATAAGGAGTGAACTAGACGCGAAAAGAATGATTACGCGGGGGACGACTGAGATGGACGACGGCGAGGAGACGATGGCGAGGGCGCAGGAACGAAACGCCTCGTGGAATCCAAAGATCGAATGATGTTTCGATTACATTTTACTAACTTTTAGCCCTTCCTTGTAAATAATTCCCTTTAACAAATGTATATTTAACTCAATCTGGCCATTGTCACTATCTCTCTATATATATAATAAACGTAAAACTACCAATAAAGTACGGTAAAATTCGTCGTAAAACATTCCATTTTAACACAAAAAAGGGAGACAGAGACTTACAAGTGCGCGCAATATGCCAAATATAAAAATGAGATATTTAAAAAATAAAAGTAAAAGATGAGCTTAGAGAAAATTTAGAATCCTACATAGAAATACTGTTCAAGTAATCGAAAAGTATTTTCATGTAAACTTAAATTAGTGTTTCTCAAAATGTGGGGTGCGCTCCCCTAAGGGGGCGTTATGACCCTACAAGGGGGCACGAGCATATCCAAAAGGCGAGAATAAAATGTTATTTAAAAAAAAAGGAAACATTTACTTAAAGGAAGCAAAACAAAATTTATTCTGACATAATAAAACTACACTTTGTATTTTTTAATTGTAATCTGTTCAAATTTAAAAATTAGAAAAGAAAAACAACATAATACTTTTCTTACTATTTAAGTGTATATATATATATATATATATATATATATATATATATATATATATATATATATATACATATGTTACATAAAGTATCTATTACTTAAAATACCTATTACTTGAAAGCACCGTAACCAAAACTTAATACTTTTTTGATATTTTTAGTGGTTTATATCTAAGATCGCATTGTAGTTTTAGCATCAAAGTACATTATTATTGCATTTAATACATTGTTATTGCATGAAAAGCGTGATCAAAATTATGATTATAAAATGGGTCACAAGTATTAAAAGTTTGAAAAGCATTGACTTAAAGGCTTGTGCTTTCTTTCTTGTTTATTATTTTCTTCTAAAGCTTGGAATAATAAATCAAATAAATTATTTCTAAACATAAACGTTTCACACGAACGTTTAAATTTCCTTCTTAAAAAAATATATGGTGTTGTTTTGAGAGGTATAAAACTTTAAATTGCAATAAAACAACGATGCATTATTCGATTGACATTAATTTTTTTATTCGAAAGATAATGTTGTGGCATTACATTTTAAATATTATTTCTGGCATATGACTGCCACGGCTGGCTCGGATGTAGTCCAATCTGGACGTCTAATTTTCGATGATTTTTTCCAACATTTGTGGCCGAATACCGGCAATAACACGGCGAATGTTGTCTTCCAAATGGTTAAGCGTTTTGCCTCATCCGCATAGACCAATGACTTAACATTGCCCCACAGAAAATAGTCTAGCGGTGTTAAATCACAAGATCTTGGAGGCCAATTCACAGGTCCAAAACGTGAAATTAGGCGGTCACCAAACGTGTCTTTCAATAAATCGATTGTGGCACGAGCAGTGTGACATGTTGCGCCGTCTTGTTGGAACCGCAGCTCCTGGACACCATGATTGTTCAATTCAGGAATGAAAAAGTTAGTAATCATGTTTCTATACCGAGCACCATTGACTGCAACGTTGTGGCCTTCATCGTTTTTGAAGAAGGATTCCACCATCCCATAAAGCGCACCAAACAGTAAGTTTTCCTGGATATAACGGTGTTTCGACATACACTTGTGAATTAGCTTCACTCCAAATGCGGCAGTTGTGTTTGTTGACGTAGCCATTCAACCAGAAGTGCGCTGCATCGCTAAACAAAATTCGCTTATGAAAATCGACCATTATTTTCGAAATAAAATTGCACGATTTGAAAGCGTTGTTCAAGCGTGAGTCTTTTCATGATGAATTGCCAAACCAAACTGAGAAAAAATCACTTGATAGCTGTTAAATCGGTCCCCATCTTAAAAAGTAATGCCAACTTAAACTTCTCTACCTGAAAAAAAACACTTTGTATATATATACTAGAACGTCCGTCAGAGTAACTTTGAGACCGAAGCATCTTTACTTTTCTCTTCTTTCCGCATTTTTGCAAGGAATTTTAAAATTGCTCGTGACAGTTAATCCTTTTACCTGGCTTTTACACAGAAAAAAGTTTTGTGGTTGATTATGAGTGATGTTCAAGCTAAACGTACCTAGAACCTGCTTTGGTATAATTTCGTCATTAAGGCAATTTATTATTATAAACAGCGTTCGTTCCACAAAATATAGTCCACTAAAATGATACTCTTAGTAAAACACACTTTTCTAAATTATATCGCATATTTTTTTTTTTAAATTTAATACTATGTTATTGAGTTCAAAGTGAAAATGAATCAATTATACTAAAATTTTTTTGTCGAAGCGTTTTGTTACACAGTTTTTTTTATGTGCTCATAAAATAAATTCTTTCAATTTAAGAGTCTCTTACAGAAAAGACTCAATGAAACGATGACTCATAGAAATGTCTAACCCTGATGATATAACTAATTTGGTGCGAGAGCTTTCAGGGTATGAATTTGGTCGAACTTAGATTCCGATGAAGACAAGTTTCAGTGAATGTGAATGCAAAAATTGAAAAAAAGTGCAGATGTAATTGATAATATTCCAGTAAATTGTGATATATATGTCACTAAGGATGGCACGTAATGGATACCGCATAATAGTAATGCTCTTGACAGATTAACGACTCGAAATGTTTTGCGACAAGCAGGGGTCCAACAAGATTCGCAAAACATAATATCAGCGTCACTCTAGAATATAAAAGATCATAACATAGTTACATGTAATAATATTAAGTGGTATAATTTAATATTAATAATTAATATTAAAACTAAACTCCACTGAAAAGTAGTCCGGTAGTTATTTAGTTAAAACAATTATTTTATGTAGTTCGTATTAAAGAGTCAAATAACAACGGTGGACGTTTAAGGGTTATTGAAGTCCTGGACGTTATAGAGTTCCACCCTAATGTCCGATGTGTTCCTTCTTAAATTAAACACAAGTGAACTTTTGCCATTAAGTTTTACATTTTCTGACCAATATCATTAATATAATTGGTTAGGATTCTAAGACAATCACATTTATGTGAATCCAATTTGAAACGAAAACTATATAAAATTAAAAATTTTTTCTTGTCACATAGAACAATTAATTGTTTTTAACTTTAAGAATGTTTGGCAATACGTATTAACGGATTCATTCTCATAATTTTATTTAATGTAATATCCCTCTTTAACTTAGAAAATAGATTTATTAATACTTAACAAATAAACTACTATATGTTTTGTTGTTTTTTATACCAAACACTCAGTTGCTTAAGTATTTCCAAAATAGTGCATGTGCACATTATCTCCTCGTCAGCTACTGTCATACATTAACTCAAAAATATTCAGTTCAGGGTTTTACAGTCGAGTTATAGCTTCTAGCAAATAGGGAAAATTGCGAATAACCTGATAAATTAAAACCTAATCAAGAAATATAACTTTTTTTATCTTAGGTTTTAAAGTCTCGTTAAGACCAGTTTTAGTTCCCAACAAATGTAAAAAGGTGTGGTGTCGCACTCAAACCACATAACTTAAAATTATTAAAGCAACTAATGGTATTCTTATGTTTAAATTTCTTATGTAGAGTTTATAGTTAAAAATTGACTCTTTAGGTTCAATAACTAAGGGCAGTTGTGAAAAAGAATTTATATATACTTTGAAAAAAATTAACTACTGGTATACAATGCATAGTGAGCTCAGTGTTTCTCAATCCTTAAAATAATTTGATACAACTATTAAAAATTTTTATGTACGGTACATCTTTGAAAAATATTATAGACGACGAAATTCTACGTCACAATATATATATTTTTTAAACAGTTAACATATAAAGACTTACTCTAGGAAATTCTATTATGTATTATTTTCTAAATCTGAATATAAAAATCTTAAATATTACAAAATCTTTATTTGATCACATGTTTCTTGCTACAAAGTCTGAATTGATTCAGACACTTCTCAAAACATGTTAAAATTTAATGAATTATTTCTAAAGAATATACGTGTTATAACATGCTAATATTTAAGAACTTTCCTTACGAACGACTTAAGAATAGTTTTTGACATTTTTGTTGTCCTATAAATAGACAAGGTTCTTCTAAAATAGTTCAACAAATCACAAAATTTATTTATTATTCCTTGCCTTTTTCATTAAATCTATTACATTCCTTCACTCCAAAAAAGTACTGTTTATTATTTATTTTAGTAAGTTTTAAAGAAATTATTTTCCACCTTAAAATTGTCAGAATATTCTTCACATGATTAAAAATACAACACTCACATTATTAAATTTATTTCGGTTTCTCTAAATAATTGAAGATTAATACATAATATTAAATCAATATTTATAAAAAAGGCGTTTATATAATGAATAATATTGGATTTATTAAAATTGTTCACAACCTTGTTCACAAATGAGTTTTTCTTCCTAAGCGTTGCATAGGGGGAAAAGGAAACCGAAATATATTCTATACCTATATTTCAAACTTACAAAAATAAAAGTTAAGTTGATAAAATGTATAAATGCACACAAAATTTCCCTTGTTTAAGTTAACGTAAAGAAACTAATTTGAATTACTAAAGTTAGAAAAAAACCTTTTCAATTTAGATTTTTTGAAAATATTTTTAAACTTTGCTTTAGGTATTTCTTTTCAAACAAAAAGTTGTTACACACTTTATGTGTTATATGTAATTTATAAAAAAAAAATAACTCGAGAAATTTTATATGCCACGCGCTCACACAAATAACTCAAAATAATAAGAATTAAAATAATTACAAATAATAACACAAAAAATTTACAGTGCATTGTACTGTATAGTGTCTAAAAATATCTATATTACAAGAAGGGGACAAAGAAAATAACATACAGTAACTATATACTTTCATTCAAACATCAAACGATTACAGCTGCTTCAAATTCAACATACTGCTAAAACCTCTAAAACATATTTTTCACGTCTCTTCGTAAAATTGGAAGTGGTATGCAAAATCATTTTACATAAACTATCGCTGATTAAAACAAGCTGAAATATTTTCTATAGGGAGCTTCTTGTTGCTACAAAGATTCAAACTGATTTTTAAACAGCTTCGTTCAGAAAAAGAGAACTTATAACATTTCACAGAATAACTTCTATTTGGAATGAATGAATTCGAAAATCAGTACTTAGATCTATGTGCGAAAGTTTCTTTCAAATTTCTTAAGCAAAACGTTTTATTTTATGTGGATGCGCATATTATTTTTTAAAACATAATTTCGAGAAAAATATTTCTTGCAAATCTCATAAACACAAAAGGCTTCTCGTTAGTATGAATACGAAAATGGTTTTTTAAAGTATAGTTTAGAGAAAAAGATTTCTTGTGTAAATCTCACAAATAAAGGCGCAGACGTCTTTTAAGGGTGAGACTCTCCCGTTCTTTTATGAATAGAGTGCGCGCAAACGTCTTTTACAAAGACATTGCAAGTTAGGGGTTGAGTGAGTGAATACGTAAAGATTGCAAAAAACGAGTCGCACTGTTCCTCGTATGACTCAATAAGGTCTTTTGGCGACAAATATTCAAGTTTTAATTCAAATATTTTAATTTTGAACCATGTGGTCAATACTGACGTGCAAAGACGACATGATTTAATTTCTGTAAGTTTCTTCAAAATCTAAACTTTAAATATTTTTCAAGCATCAACTGTTGAGAAAGTCTTTTATTGTTACATTTTTCAATTATCTGTAAACACCACCAACGGGAGGACGCATTTCAGCTCTCGCAAAAATAAAAATTTCGAAGCAACAATCACACGGCGAATGGTCTAAGAGATATGCAAATGGTATTTGGGCCTGAGAACTTTCGATGCGCATATTGAAAAAGCCAGCGCCACGATCCAAACATCTTATTTGAAGACTATTGAGACTTAGGATGGCTTAAGACGAGCAGCTTAAAACTAATTGATTTTGAGGCCTCAATTCTCATTTGGTCGAAAAATTCACAAGCACAAGTTCTTTTATTGGTATGAATAGAAGTGTGTCTCTTAAAATCATGTTTTACAAAGAAAGTGGCCACTTCGGCAAACAAGCGGGCTCATTCAACGGGTTTCTTTGACATCAGTGCCAATATTTAGATGTGCATTAAAATAAAAATTGCGAGTAAACGATTAATTGCATACAACTTGTAGTGTGAAAGAAAGTGTTTTCCTTCGTATGACTCACCGCAACGTGTGTGACCCTTGAATTGTGACAAATATTCAAGTTTTAATTCAAATATTTCGCAAGTGTGTGATTTTTTCCGTGAGTGAAGCTTTTCATGTAATTTAACACTACTCATCGTGCAAAGCGTTACTTTCCATACTTTACATTTCTGTAAGTTTCTTCAAAATCTAAACTTTAAATACTTTTTCAAGCATCCAACTGTTGAGAAAGTCTTTTGACAAAATTGATATACATTTTTCAATTCGTTAGAGTTCTGTAAATTTGAAACCAATTCCAATTGCATACTTTCTCAAAATTGTTTATATAATGCACATTATTGTGTAAACGTTGAAGTTTGTAAACGGGCTCGTAAACAAAAAACATGAGTAGTAAAATGGTGTCAGTCGGAACGTATCACTTATCCTTGGATACTTCAAAAACTCTCATTGACTGACGGATAGATCAGAACGAAATTTCAGAAACAAAAACACATATCTATTGTTTTCGGTTTTTTTAAACATTTCTGCTCTAGGTGTAGCAATAAAATATATATATTCACTTACTAACTTCCTTTCCAAAGTTCTCCTTTCTTTGTGTACTATTGCAGTGCTTCTCAGACTTTCAATATTTCCTACCCAATTTTAGATCACAATTTCTTTTACTTCCCGCTCCCCACCTTCACACAATAACTGCGTTAGGAATGCAACAATGATGCACTTTGATGCTAAAGCTAAAATACCCACTTAATTATCACATTACAAATTATAATGGTCAGTGTTAAATTTTGCACGAACTATTGTTAAAAAATACATAATTTAAGTTAATTTTAAGTAATAAAATAAGCAATATGGGCGAGTTATTTTTCCTTTCTGATTTTTAAATTGGAACATATTGCAAAATCATTTTTAATTAAATGTTCTTTTTCTGAAGCATACATACAGACTTCAGTGAAATATGAAAAAGAACTTACTTATTAACCTTCCTTAAAAGGGTATAATTTTTTTTCAAAATTGGTATTTTTTTAAAAATTATGTGAATGATATTGAAATAAATGAAGCAACTTCATTGCGGTAGCATCATTTTATTCATTTCTTTTTTAGTTGACAATAAATAATATTATATTAATTTTGAGTATATATTAAATGGAATTTCTTCTGTCTTTCTCTCTCTTCAGTTATATCTGCTATATTTAAAATAGCTTTTAAACTTCTACCTGAGTAAACTCTTAATTCGTTAACCGTTTAACGTTCAATCCCTATATCATCATATTCTAAAATCAATCCTCTCACTAAATTGATTTTTATAAAAAAAGACATAAAAGTATAAAACCAGCTTTTTTAAATTAATTTTGAATCACAATAACTTTTTTGGAAAAAAAATGGTCGTAGAGAATGGGCATAAAATTAAAACTCATGATCGAGATCTCTTGTTGTTTAGACATATTCTCCAGTTTTGCTGTCACTGATTTCTCACCGTATGTACAGGATGACGCACCTTGAATCTTTCTAGGTTTAATATCTTCTATTTATAATGGTGTTGAACGTAGGATAAAAGGATGCCAACACAAGTGTAGCTCTCACCACTACTAGTGTGCAATTCAAAATTTAGTTTTTGATACTAGAATCACTATATAGTTACATATAACAAACATACTACATAAATTTTATGCGGCAGAAAGAGACCACAAAAAAAAGAGAAACGAGAGTTACAGTAGTCGTATAAGATGTGTAATACCTGACATGTTATCTTAGTAAATACGCAAAATTAACTTATATATCCTGAAAAAAAGTTAATTCCATATGATTGGAAATAATTTTCTATCGAATAATTATATCTTTAATGAAAATTTTCTTTAATTAACACAATGAGTAATGCAACTTTTTTAACAAAACAAATTGTTCTTTATCTGTTTGGGGAAGAGTGGAGACAAAAGACTTATGATAACTAAAATATGACACATATACATGTGATTTCAAAGTATTTAAAAACCGATGAAAAACAGCGTCAATAACATCATTGTTAGCTCTCGAAACATTTCGATTTGTGTTCATTTCGAGCTTGAATTCATCATTCAAAAAAGCTATGAGCGGCTTAGATTTTGGCAAACTGAAGTTAAAATCACCCTCAAAATCAGGGAAAGCGAGTAATAGTTTACTTTAAAAAAGAAGAATCACCTTCGATACATGGTGAACGTACAAAATGCAGGAAATCTTTAATTTTTTGTACCAATTGATTTCAAGAACTGTATGCTACCACCGAAATTACTGTTTGTTTTTGAATATCATTTTGATGCAAATATGACCCCCAATATCATTACTAACAATACCCAGTCCACTTGGTTGACGATAAGTAATGCTCATATGAGGAGTCACAACATGTGAGTTTATCTGTTTGCGTTATAATTCAACACCAGCTGCTCTGCGGCCCGGATTTTTTTAACTGTACGCATCAATCGAAGTTAGGTATCGAAACACGTTCGTCATTATCTAACCACGTCTCTGACAACATAAGTAACGAACATTTTTTTGAAATAATGTCTTTAAAATCTGTTTGTTGAGCCCTTTGACAATTGAGCGTAAGTATCGCAAGTTTATCGTGGGTGAAGTCTAAGACTTGATGATATGTGCGAAGTGGATTTAAAGTATCAATGGGTGGATGACCAGAGTATCTAGTTCTTCCGATCTATAACCTCTTATCTTTAGGACTTTGAGTGACTGTGACGAATTCACTTTTCCAGTTTGTTAATAAAAAGAAAATACTTAAAAGTTTTCAAATATACTCATATGAGAGTAAAAAATTAAAATTTAAAACTACTAAAATGCTTTAAGTCCTAGAAAAATATCATCAAAAACGGTTCCAACACTGAGAATGAAAAAAAAAATTCGAACAGTGTGTGGGCGAGGAGAGCCCTGACCAATGGAAATGCAGGTTAGAACTCAGTCGTTGTAAAAAAACAATTTTCAAACAGATATAATTCTTTTAAATTTAAATTAAATAATTCTAATCTTTTACACATCATTTATAAAATAATGGGGCTTCAAAAAAGTATAAAATGTTTAAAATATAATCATAGCTTTAAAAATTATAAGCATATGAAAATAAGAAATTATTCTATAAAAAACATTTATTAAGTTTTTACGTCGCACATGCCATTTTTTAAAATAGTAACTTTAATTACTAGCTATAAGTTCATTTATAAAGTTAAAGGTATCCTTATTACACTATATCTATTTTTATATAAATAAATTAATAACTTATATATTTTAATAATTAAAAAAATACATTTTTAAAAAAAATGTTTAAAAAATTGAAATATTTTAAAAATATTTTGAAATACAAAAGATATATAATACTAAAATTAGGTAGAGTTTAAAGAGTATGAAGCATTTTATAATTCACAAGAAGGTTTTATACATTAGAGGTACTATTTTAGAAAATAACGTGTTTAAAGCAAAAAAATACTTAATATTTATTATAGAATATTCATATGCTTATGATTTTTAAAATTATTATTACATTTTAATAATTTTATACTTTTCTGAAACCTCACTTTTTTTTAATAATATGTACAAGATTCGAATAAATTAGTTTAAATTTAAAAGATTTATACCTGTTTGAAAATTGTTTATATTTTCAGACCTCTAGAAAAATTTAACACCCCTGAGACATCTTAAAGCTAATAAAAAAATATTTTGAAAAAGTAGGAAAGAACGTGACAATTTAAATTTGAGCTGGATAAATAATTTTCCAGGGAAAATTAAACTTAGTAAAGATAAATTTGAAAATAGTGAGTTCCTGGAAATCGAACCTGGGGCGATTCATTTCAAGTCAGCTACTATAACCATTAGGCTACGAAGGCATGGGGGAAATTTACAGTTAGCTTTTAAGTAGGGTGAGAAGAGTGGAATGAATTTAATTAGAAATATTAAATGAAGAGATGATCCGAAAGAATATTATGGGTCTGTTATGATTAGGATCAGGGATATATTTTTTAAAATTCATGATCGAAGGTTTATTAGAGTTAACAGTTTGTTGAAAGTATAGTTAGTTGGTAATTTTTAAATAAATTGTCTGATAGACAACATTTTGCTGGCGGATCTGAGGTCCTTATTCCTCATGAACCATCGAGCGTTTAATATTTGTCGGAGAATGATGCTCTGAAGTCACCTCAATTTGATAAATAGGAATTTTATCTGCACGTGACCAGATTGGAGATGAATGCTGGTTAAAACTGGTCTTAGAATTAGTATCTAGATAAGCAATTTATTTTCTCTTTTTTAAAATGGAGATTCTTGAAACTTTAAGGGTAGGTTTTACGGACCATTTGTGAATTTAGATTTAAGTGCTCGAGTGTTTGATGGCTACTAAGCTGTACCCCGATGCGCTGTACATCACCACGCGCTCTCATTGGTCAAATCAAATAGCGCACGCTTACGTCACTTCATATTACACACATCTGTTCCTTTTCACGAAATCACTCCAGCATATATCCAGCAAGCGAGAGGAAAGATGTTACGCAACAAAAAGTCGCTCCTAGAAAATACATAAACTATTTGCGAAGTTTATGAGAAAGTACTTTTAATCAAAATGGATAATTAAATTGCACACACAATTGGAAATAGTTTTAAAACATTTACTTTCTTATTGTGACCATGGGGAAGTTTTTCAAATGTACATACGCCGACATAATTCACAGCTACTCGTCGTAATCAAAAGAGCGTATCTTCCTGTTATGAACTAGGTCAAAATTTCTTTAGTCACTTGAAGCTAAAATTTTAATTGTTTTTATTTTTACTTTTTTTTTGCACCAAACACTAAGTGATATATTTATTTTGCGACGACGCGACGGATAATTGATCAGTTGGTTTTAAAACTCACGATAACTAGATATGCATGATCGAAGCTCTTTTTGAAATTTTAAAGTCCTTTCGAAATTAGCATCCATTTACGATAATGATTTTTATATTTCTAAGAAAAATGGTGTTGGATACACAAGTAAAACTCTCAAGTAATAGGTCTCTCTCTGTAAGTGGACTGTAGTTTTTATTACTTGTTGCTCAGCTCGCTCGTTTTGACTCCTTACTCGATGGAGTCAGAGGTTACACAGCTTCGTTAACACTCTGAGCGCTAGAGGGCGCTCTACATTTATACGTACACTGAACATGCCGCCCGGCCTTGCAATGTTTTTCAACATGCAAGATTTACATAGAACATAATCATAAAGATAACACACAGAAATACAATACTTCAAAATACAAACAAAACAACATACAAATGAAGACAATGTATAAAGCAATTGATAAATCACACAGAATTTTAAAAAATTACTATTCTACACACAAACATTACTATCTGAAGGGTTATATATATGCTACTTCACACACACTGTTTCAATTGGTAGAATGCACAGTTTCGAAATGGGTCTCTTAAATATACCTCTCGTGGTTTTGACTTCCACTACTCTTACTTTAGAATCCTTTCCTGGATAAATATTGTTGATTCTACCTAATGACCATTGACATGAAGGTAAATTATCCTCTTTTATTATAACCATATCTCCAATTTTAGCATTCTTTTCTCGAAATGCCACTTATTTCTCTGCTGCAAACTATTTAAATAGTCTACACTCCACCTTTTCCAAATTAATTGAATTATTTTTGTAATTTTCTGCCAATTATCCAACCTATTTTCATTTAAATTAGTTAAATCAGGCTCAACAATTGATGTAATTGATCTACCTATCAAAAAATGAGAAGGAGTCAATACATTTAAATCATCTAAGTCAGAAGATAATGGGACAAGAGGACGAGAATTTAACATCCCCTCTATTTGGATAATCACGGTCAGAAACTCTTCATATGTTAATCTAATGTTACCTACTACTCTCTTTAAATAGAACTTAAAGATTTAACGCCTGCCTCCCAGAGACCTCCAAAATTTGGGGCTCTAGGGGGGAGGAATTTCCAATCTATTCCTTCAGAAGCCATATAACTTGCAAGTGCCTCATCAGGTTTACACACCAAATTAAACATTTTTTTTAAGTTCTATATTTGCACCCACAAAATTTGTTGCATTATCAGAATACAACTTAGCACATTTACCTCTTCTAAATATAAAACGCTTAAGTGTAGCAATAAATGCATTAGAGGTTAAATCAGTCACAATATCTAAGTGCACAGCTTTAGAAACAAAACATATAAATATACAAACATAGATTTTGTTATATACACCTTTTTCTCTGCCCTTTATACTTAATGTAAAAGGGCCCAGAAGAGATCCACACCTGACACATTGAATGGATAATTTTTGATAACTCTATCCTTTGGCAAGTCAGCCATTATTTGAACAGTGCAAGTAGGATTGGCCTTACAACAAATTACACAATTATGAACAACTTTTCTACAAATATTACGGCCATTCAATATCCAAAAATTTTGCCTGATCTGATACAACAAGGATTGTGGACCACTATGTAAAAACTTTTTATGAAAATACTCAACTATTAAATAAGTCAATTTATGTTTCGAAGGCAAAAGAATTGGAAATTTCTGGTTATAATTAATATCACTATTTCTCAATCGACCTCCAACTCTCAAAATCCCTTCACTATCAATAAATGGATTGAGTGTTTTTACTCGACTGTTGGAAGGTACCATGGCAGAATTTTGAATACCATTCATCTCTACTTTAAACTCTTTCCTTTGTACTAATTTCAATAAAAGCTGTTCAGCCTTTTTTAATTCTCCTAAATCTAGAGGCCCAATTCTTTTGCTCTCTTTGCTCTTACAATTATAAACAAATCTACAAATAAAACTTAAGACACGAATAATTTTAAAATAGTCATTACTAAGGTTAAGTAAATTATTTACAAAAGAGTTAGTAGCAGAATCAAGAAAAAAGTTAGAAAAGTCACTACAGTTTTTAAGTTCACCTGGATCCTTGATCACTGCAACAGGAATTTGTCGTTGTGGGTACTGGTTGCTCATCAGAAATTTAGGACCATTCCACCACAACTCAGGTTTTAAGTTTTAGAGAATCCATTCCTCTGGAAACGAAGTCGGCAGGATTGTCCTCTGTTGCCACATAACGCCATTGCTCACTGGAAGTCATCTCCTGGATTGTAGCAATCCTGTTAGCGACAAAGGTTTTTAGTTGATATGACTCCTTCCTTATCCATGACAAAACTATCATGGAGTCACTCCAAAGAAAAGTATTAGTCACATTTAATTTTAAAGCTTGCTTGACACGATGCACTAATTTTGCTAACAGCACAGCGGCACATAGCTCAAGTCTGGGAATCGTTGTTTGCTTGGTAGGCGCAACTCGGGATTTACTGGCAATAAGATGCACAAGCATCCTTCCATCTGAGGTTATGGATTTGCAGTAGACGACAGCTCCATATGCTGACTGAGACGCGTCGGAGAATCCATGCAGCTCGATCACTTCCGGTTGCTCTACCACAATGCATCGATTGATGTTGATGTCATTTACTACCTGAAGTGATTCGACAAATTGTCGCCATTCTCTATTGATTGTATCTGGAAGCAAATCTGTCCAATCAATCTTTAGCATCCATAATTTTTGAAGGAAGATTTTCGCCTTCGCCACCACAGGACCTAACAGACCTAAAGGATCATATATCCTGGCGATGGTTGACAAAACATCCCGTTTGGTATTTAATTCGTGCAAGTCTATTTTTACTCTGAAGGAGAAGCAATCATGCTTGGGGTTCCAATAAACACCCAACACTTTTATCTCTGATGAATCTGAAAAATCATAATTTTCGGAAACCTCAATCAATTCCGTATTATTTCCGCACCACTTATGCAAAACCATACCTCCTTTAGCGAAGATATTGATCAGTTGATTTTCAGTTCTTTTGCTTCTAATAAGGTCTCTGCACCGGTAAGTACATCATCAATGTACATGTCACTCATCACAACTGAAGACCCTAATGGAAAATTCCCTGCTTCATCTAGGGCTAATTGTTTTAGCGTACGTGTCGCTAAAAATGGTGCACTCGTTGTTCCATAGGTCACAGTTGACAACTCAAACGTTTTTATTGGTTCGTCCATGTTCTCTCTCCACAGAATGCGCTGAAGTTTACGCTGATCTGGATTAATCCAAATCATTCGATACATTTTTTGCACATCCGCAATGAATGCAAATATGTGCTTTCTAAAAGCGAACCATTATTGAAAAAGGTCATTTTGAGCAACTCCCCCATTGTATTGTAGAGAGTTTAAAGAATAACCGTTTTGTAGTTGCACTCGACGCATTAAAAACTACTCTCAATTTACTTGTTTTTATCAGAGCGATAAACACCAAGATGTGGTATGAAATACATTCCACACTCCTCTCTCTCATCTACCTCTTGCATATGGCCTAGCTCTTTATACTCTTTTAAAAAATCTCTATATAATTTTTAAATAGTTAGGCTCACGCTTTAATCTATTCCATAAAGAATTTAATTTTTAAGGGCAATATCTTTTGACTGGCCTAAACAATTTGGATCATTTTTAAATGGCATAGATACTATATATTTTCCCGTACTATCTCTAGTATGATTTCTTTGAAAATGCTCCTCACAAATTATCGTTTCCTTATTTTTTATTGTCTCAGATTCAACATTTTCGATTTCCCAAAATCTCCTCATTGTCTTTTCTAAATCGACATTATCTTTGATTAACCCACAGTGAGGTTTATTTTCACTAAAACCTGGAATACTTCCACTCGCAATATAGCCGAAGACTGTATTCTGAAAAATTAATTTGTATTTAAAGATTTGTTTGTCCTGGTAAAAGAATTTCATAAAGATTTCTGCTCCCAACAATAAATCAATATTTCCCGGAATGTTGAAATTTTCATCCGCTAATTTCTCTCTACTGAAATTACCCAAACTAACGTTAAATGGTTGAGAAGGAATCATATCCGTAATTCGCGGCACTACAAAAAAGTCTGCATTAGTTTCATAACTATTTCCTCTATTTGCAATTGTTGCATTAACGCGCGATTTAATCGTTAACTCTGAATTATTTAATCCTGAAACTAAAATGTTTATTTTCTCTCTTTTTAAATTGAGTCTATTCATACACTGTTGCGAAATAAAATTGCTTGTTGAACCACCGTCCAACAGTGCTCTGACTTCCTGCATTTTCCCAAAGGAATCTCTAATGAAACAAATCGCGGTTGCAAGTAAAACGGATTTCGATTTTACGTAACTCGTTGCAGTAAACAGATCTAAACCCTGAGAAGACACCTCTTTCGAAATCTCCCTATGTAATTTATGGGTTTGAACACAGACGCCTTCGCTGAAAGTTGACTCATCGAGGATTCCTCTGTTTCCGGCTCTTTCTGCCCCCCAATGAAGAAGGTTGAATGACCCTTTCACTCGTAAAATTTGGGTCTCCAGAAAAACACAAGGAAGAATGATGCTTTTTTTGCAGCATTTACAAAGAACTTTAGATTTACAAAACTTGACTCTATGCAAATTTAAACAATTAAAACACAAGGAATTATTTTTAACTTCTACCCGTTTATTTACTGATAATTGCTTATATTGAGGACATTTATTTAAAAATGACTATCAGATTGACACAAAACACATTTTTTTCTAGACATCTGAGAAAAATACTCTAGACATATTTTTAGAATTTTGATTTTTGCGACAATAATTAATATTCTCACTCAGTGGTTTTCCTCGCGATGAATAAAATAAATCAATTTCTTTTCCCAACGTTAAAGGATCAAACCATTTATCTGCTTGTCTGACACTAATATGCGATGCGGTTTCTTTATCTAAAGTACTAAATATTTTGTCTGAATCTATTAATTGTTTTAATACCTCGAAATTTGAAACATTTCTCAATTTTAAATAGTATTCCCAATTTGTTGTTAATCTACTCGCAAACTGGACATGGGATTCACAATTTTGCCGTGTTGCTTTCTTAAAATTCTCTAAACACGATTGAGGAGTTGGCTCAAATTCTTGGAGTATTATGGACTTTATTTTATCATAATTTTTAAGATCCTCATCTTTCAGATATATAATGATATTTGCAGCTTTTTCTCCTAATAAATTTAACAAAATCTCAGGCTTAAATTTATCAGTAACACTTTTGGCTGCAAATGCACGTTCTAATGATAAAAGAAACTCCATCCCTCAGGTTTGTCGGGAATTTTCACTGTAAGTGTGCGGATACTTTTAATTAAAGAATCCACAGAAAGGAATCATTACAATTAACTTCAGTATTATTGTCTTTATCATTTGCTCGTATTCTCGCTATCTCTAAATCAAGCTTAGACTTTTCTCTTATTTTTCTAGCTCTAATTGTTGACTTTCGTCATACTTCCTTTCTTCGATAATTAAATTTTAACTCATGCACTGAATCTGGATCGTTTTTGTATCTATCACAGTTTTTATAAGATCCATGAAGTCTAAAACAGTTAATTTATCACTCACAACTCTAATTCAGAAGCGATTCTCCCTCAAGTCTTCTTTTTTTTGCTCCTTTAAACATCGTTAAAGTTCGATTTGTCAACGAAAGTCAAAAACTACAGCACATACCTCGTATTTTCAATGCATAGGTCGATCCGGCTGAGACAGGACCAGAATGTTGGATACACAAGTTTTAAAACTCTCAAGTAATAGGTCTCTCTCTGTAAGTGGACTGTAGTTTTTATTACTTGTTGCTCAGCTCGCTCGTTTTGACTCCTTACTCGATGGAGTCAGAGGTTACACAGCTTCGTTAGACACTCTGAGCGCTAGAGGGCGCTCTACATTTACATACGTACACTGAACAAATGGATTCCTACATATGTTTTATAAGAAATCTCAAAGAATCCGTTTCTTCTTTCCCCCCTTAATAGTTTTTCAAATTATTGGTAATGCTATGCGATTGATAGTTTTATCTTCAATTAAGAACGTGTAGCTAGTACTTTAGGGGAAAGTAATTGAATGTGCATTATCGAGATAGTGAATATAACTAAATTTATTATCTAACTTACTACACTTTGGCTTTGTTCTTGACAATTATACGCTTTTTTTAAGATGTCCTTCTAGGAGAGTTACTTATTGGCTATATAGAAATATAAATCCTATAAATGCTGTGGCGCAAATTTCATAGATCATAATCTTTGGAAATTTTTCCATTTTAAATATTTAAATTAAATTAAAGATAGATAATATTTTTTATTACGATATGATTTCTTAAGAACTTTTAAGATTGATGCAATTTACCGATTAAAATGACAAATAACGTCGAGAGATCTGTGTTCAGCAAATTTATATAACCACTAAATAACTTATGTTTAAATATCGCATGCACGCAAACAATTTTGATACATACAGACATACAACACGGCGGAGTTTGGGGTTTCAAGAAAAAATTGTGCTTAATATTTTTAGTGAAATTGTCATTTTTGAATTACACTGAAACATTTATTTCTTACAACAAACTAATTGCCAACGCCTAAGAAACTAACTTTTAAAAATACAATTTTTTCTCCGGATGTAGATTATACCTTGATTTACAATCTATTAAATTATTTTTCTGTCTATTTATCTATCTATCAATCTTTCTCTATATAAATGGAATAAATGTAAAACTACCAATAATGAACCTTAAATTCGTAGTATAACATTTACTTTTAACACAAAAAAAGCATATCGATATTTACAATTGCGCGTAACATGCTGTAATATGAAAATGAGATACTTAAAACAAAAGTAAACGATGAACTTAAAGTTACATAAAGTAAAGACTTCTCCAGAGAGTCTGAAACATTTTTTTTAAAAATTCACATTATTTTCTGAGTTACAACCAATTGAAATAGTTATCGGTGTTTTTTTTCGTAAAATTTCTCCCCTCTGCTGTAGTAAAACATGCATAAACCCACTTCTCAGTAATATACTTCACCAATTTAGTTCAGCCTCTCTATAGATGTCTGAGCTATATGCAGCCAAATTATTTTTACAATAGAAGCATTTTTTCACAAAAAGAGAATATTTCGAAAATTGGTTGTTTTATGACCTTTTTTTTTAAATATTGCACTTAAATATTTTTTTTTTGTAATAATATTCTTAAAACAATTTTATGTACATTTTCTAATCTAAGTGACACTAATTATCATAAATATTATCCATTGATAGGCTTTTGAAAAATAACGTTTCCGAATGTAGTCGGAAACCTTACAGAAAATTTAGTTTTCTACGTAGATTGAAGTACTGTTCATGTAAAAAAATGACTTTTCATGTAAACATAACGGCTTGTTTTTCTTGAAGTTTATTATTGTCTTCTAAAGTTTGGAATAATAACCTGAATAAATAATTTCTAAATCTAAAGAGCATTTTGCACCCATTTTTAAAATTTCTTAGTAAAAAAAGCGCATGTGGGTTATACGGCGAATATAAATAAACGTTAGAAATTACAGCTTGAAAGTGCAGGTGCATGTTATACATCATTGCGCGTTAAAAACTGGATTTTACGATACTGAAATAGTATTATGTCATTATTTTCAGATTATTTAAAATTCCGGAGATTAAATAGTAAAGTACTTTGTCATGTAAAATTCAACTAGAATTTAAACCATTACTTTAATTTTTTAAAAAAATCACAAATTATCTAACTTTAATAAATTTTAGAATAGGAGAGAAACTTAAGTTTGTGAACATAACAAACAGTTTAAATATCAAATAACCTAATATTAAGTTTACTATATTAAATGACTATGCAAAAGAATTTTGATACCTTGAGCGAAATAATTCTTTCACAAAGAACAGAATATTTCCCACTTAATGTATAATAATATTTATAAGAAATAACCCCAAAAAGAAATAATATACGTAATGAATCATAGCATCAATAAAAAATTGATATATCATACTTTATTGCATCGTCATTAGTAACACACATGATTTACAACAAGTTGCATGCTATATTGACACGAAATGTGTAATAAAAGCACAGTTAACACACACACAAAGAAAAATACAAGTAACAATCATATAGTGTGATTTCAAAGTCAAACAATTACGACCCTTGCAATTTTAAAAGAAATATTAAAAGCTGTGAAAAAGGCTTTCATTTCTCACTAAAATTATTAAAGTGTCTTTTAGTATGCAAAAGCGTTTTACACAAAATAGAGTTGATTAAAATATACTGAATTTTTCTATGGGGAGCTGCATTTTTCCACAAAAATGCAAACTGATTTTTAAACTTTTACTTTGAGAACATGAAATTCTTCACAAAATAACTTCTATTTGGAGTGATTATGGAAATGTATTTTTAACGAGGAACTGGAAGTAAAACATTTTTGGCAAATTTCGCAAACGAATTTTTTTGTATGAATGTTCATATGAGTTGTTAAAGTAGAATTTTTTAAAAATGTTTTCTTGCAAATTTCACAAACAAAAGGCTTCTCTTTTGAATGAATCTTCAAATGGCTTTGAAGATGAATATTTTGTGAAAAAGTCTTCTTGCAAATTTCACAAACAAAATGCTTCTCATTAGTATGGATCTTTAGATGTGTTTGAAGATGACCCTTTTGTGAGAAAGCCTTTAAGCAAATTTCGCAAACAAAAGGCTTTTCTTCAGTATGGATGAGTAAATGATTTTTTAAATTAGAAGGGTTTCTAAAAGATTTTTTGCATATGTCACAAACATAAGGCTTTTCTTTTGTGTGAATGCGTTTATGATATCTTAAAGAAGAAGAATGAGAAAACGCTTGCTTGCATATTGCACAGATATAAGGCTTTTCTTTAGTATGAATACGCAAATGGGATTTTAAATAAGAGTTTTCAGAGAAAGACTTCTTACAAATTTCACAAACAAAAGGCTTTTCTCCGGTATGAATGCGCAGATGTCTGTTAAGATCACCTTTTGCACCGAAAGACGCAATGCAATATTTACAAGAATAAGTATTTTCATTAGCATGAATGGACATGTGTCTCTCTAAACCTTTATTGTCAGAAAAATGTTGATTGCAATTATTACAAATATAAGGTGAATTCTTGGTATGAAGGAGAAGGTAATTTTCCCGTGCGTGGAGCCTTTCATGTGACTTAACATCTTGCATCGAACACAACGTCTCATTGCATACATTGCATTTATGGATCTTTCTTTCGGATCGAAACTTTAAATGCCTCACTAAGCTTCCAACTGTTGAGAAAGTTTTTTGACAAAACTTACATTTTTTATTGATATTTTCGTTACAATTTTCGGATATTGGAACCAATTCATTCGATGTAACATATGGTAAACATTCGATGTCAATCTCTGGTTTCGTAGAACCTTCTAAGTTGTTCGAAGAAGACATGGTTGAAAATCGATTTTTAAAGATTTCAGAAAGCACAACTTACCAGTTGAATTAAATAATGGAAAAATTCGAATGAACTTCTAATGATACATAGCTTAGCAATCCATGTATTTTAAAGATTTATTTGAGTTGTCTTCCTTATATACAGAGTCAGCTCAGTTCATTTCAGTGAAAAGAAAGCACCTTAATCTCGGAGATTTAGAGTTCAGGAATTCATTTAATCTATAAATTTCGGCATGTAAACTCAACCGTAGAAGTCAATTGTTTGTTCTTTGGGAAAGATCAAATGGCTTGGAGCTAGTAGTTTTAATTTTCTAATGATTATATTTCCTGATTTATATCGCTTGTGTTTTTTGCGAGTAAATGAAAATTTCATTTTTAAATATTTTAAGTTTGTAATATATCAAGCAACATATATTCTGAAATAAACATAATTTTGATTCTAATACACATATACTCATTTATACGTAAAATATCCTCTTGATATCGAAGCACGCTCATATGACGTGGTCGACAAATCAGTTGCATCCTAATACCAGGTTTTCTCACAGAATGTCTGAATTTCAACACTTTATAATATTTATTGCATATAACATAATCGTATGACTCTTACATCGAGTGAAAGAGCAACATAAACAGTTTTGCGCGTGAAATGTGTGCTAATTTTTTCTGATTTCTCAATGGTCAGTGCGCTAGTAGAAAAATATCGACTAGTGAACAGAAAGAAATTTGTGTTCTTCACTTTGCAAAGACTGAATATTTTATTACTGGTCAACGAGCATTCCGTATTAAATTCGTTTGTCCATCTCCAAACGAAAGTAACATGCGTAGATAGTATCATCAGTTTGAAACAACTGGATGTATTTGTAAAGGGATAAGTACGGGACGACCAAGGCTTAGCGAATACATTGTTGTTCGAGTGAGAGAGTGTTTGTTGCGCAGCCTAAGGAAATCAGTTCTGCGGGATAGTCGTGAATTATCAATGACAGTGACGATTGTTTGGAAATTTTTACGCAAACACTTAGAACTACTTTCTTATCGTAGGCAGTTGTTACAAGATCTAAATCCGACAGACAATGGTTTACACGCCAGATTCGCTAATTATATGTAAAGTTTATAATGAACTCATCTATCGACTTTATGTGCGCCGTGTGACGAATGGGGCTCACATTGAAAGTTTGGTAAGCTTTTAGGTAAAACTGTTTCAGTTACTCTTTCCTCCAATGTATGAATTATATTTGTATGTTATGTAAAATAAATACTACAATGCGTTAAAACTCCGATATATATTCATTTTGAAACACCCGGTATTTGCATTATCATTCCAAAATTAAAAAAAAATCAGCACTGACAAAAATACTGCTCAAACATGTGACTAAACCTCGACATCCGTCTATTTGTAGGCAAGAAATTTCGGTGTTTTGGCCCTTTCAAATGTCACGATCATGAAGAATGGAAGGGTAGTTAATGTAATTTTAACAGTTTGATCGTAAAGGAGTTAGGAGGAAAAGTTATATTATTGTAGTCTCAATTATCCATTTTTAATTTGAATGCATGTTTATAATATTTCAAATTCTGACATTTTATTTGATTCTTATACTGTAGACTTTAAATCATTTCTGCACATAAAGTTCTAGTTTTAAATTATTTAATGTGGTTTAACTTGTCTTTAGTATAATGAATATGTGAATACTTTAATTGAATGAAATACTGAATACGATATCGGAGTTCTTCTCTTCCAATCATTCCTTTTTGTCACATTACTTATCATTTCAAATGTGTTAATGATATGCACGCACTCTCTTATATGTTAATGTTCTTAAGTCAATCTTGTAAATAACAAAAATGAGAATTGTTAAAGTATCGACATGAAAACATGGATACCTCAGAAAATCCCACTGACTGATGCATCCAACTAAACGTAAATTCAGAATCAAAACCATGCTTCTATTTTTTTTTTTTTTTTTTTTGCTTCTTGAAATATTTTTACGCCATGTGTTATTTGCAATAAAAATGTTCACAAAAAAATCCTTATTTATTGACATTTCGCTTTTTTTTTGTACAAATATGATGTTCAAGTAACCGAAGTAATTTAACTGCAGTCAGACTCATTGTATTGATTTTTCTTCGATGACGTGAAGAAACACCATAATAATTTTGATTAGAAATTCAATTGAATTTCTTTTGTTGTCATTGGATTTAACTGCTTTGTTTAAAGGAATTTTCAGACATCTGCCTGAGTAAATTTTTAATCCTTTAATTTGTAAATCTTTGAAACCATATTATCATATTCTAAAGGTAAACCTCTCAATATTTCTATTTTATTAATTACTTATAGTTTAAAAAAACTAAAAAACCACGAAAGAAACAAAAAAACGAAATTTTTAACATATTATTTCAAATTGAAAGAAATATTTAAATTACACAAACACACACAATATTGAAAACATTTTAAAAACATTTAATTTATTATTATGTATATGGAGAACTTTTCAAAATGCACTGTAACGGCGTGACACATTGTACACTAGGAGGCTTGACACATAGCACACGATAGACTAGAAAGAGGGCGCTTCTGTGAACTATTTTGGTTTTGAGCGGGAAGGAGAGAGAAGAAGAAGGTGGTCTCGAAAGTAAAATGGAGGAAGCTGCCTGTAGTTCCCGATGTGATTTAAAATTGTAAATGAAATTGTAAATATAGTGATGTGTTTTAAAGGAAATAATAAAAACGGTAAATCCGGTTAATTAGAAATGATTAATTCAACTACAAGACAATCTTACAGCACATAGTTCTCTGAATAAAAACTTTTAAAAATACAGTTTATTCTCTAAATGCAGATTATATCTAGATCTATATATCTATGTATTGATCCCTTTTTCTATCTATCTATCAATTTCTCTATCTATCTACCGATTTCTATCTATCTCTCTCTCAATTTATATATATATATATATATATATATATATATATATATATATATATATATATATATATATATATATATGTAATAAATGCAAAACTACCAATAAAGTGCTGTGAAATTCGTCGTATAACATTCCATTTTAACACAAAAAAGGAAAACAGAAACTTACAAGAGCGCGTAATATGCCGAATATAAAAATGAGTTACTTAAAAAATAAAAGTAAAAGATGAGCTTAGAAAAAATTTAGACTTCTGCACAGAAATACTTTTCAAGTATATAATCCAAATGAATTTTCATGTAAACTTAAAGCAGCTTTTTTGAAACTGTGGGGTTCGCTCCCCTAAAGGGGCGTGATGACACTACGAGGGTTCCGAGCAGATAAAAAAAGGCGAGAATAAAAGGATATTTTTAAAAAGTTATAAAAATTTACTTAAAGGAAGCAAAACAAAATTTATTCTTAGAGAATAAAATTGCACGTTGTATTTTAATTGTAATCTGTTCCATGCTCCAATTTAAAAATAAGAAAAGAAAACAACATAATAATTTTCTTACTACTTAAAAGTATATATATATAATTTACTTAAAATATCTATTACTTAAAAATAACTTACGTAAAATATCTATTACTTAAAAATAACTCACGTAAAATATCTATTACTTAAATTACATATTACTTGAAAGTAACGTATATTAAACTTAATACTTACCTTGATAATTTTAGTAGTTTATCATTAAGATCGTATTATAGTTTTAGCATCAAAATGTACATTACTATTGCATTTATAAAGTGTTATTGTATGGGGGGTGCGATGAAAATTATGATTGAAAATTGGGTCACAAGTATTAAAAATTTGAGAAGCACTGAATTAAAGACTTGTTTTTCCTTCTTGTTTAAATTTTCTTCTAAATCTTAGTATAATACTTTGAATAAATTATTCCTATCGATAAGAACATTTCGCACGTATGTTTAAATTTTCTTTGTAAAAAAGTGCATGAGCGTTATATTAAGAATATACCTAAATATTAAAATTTGCGGCTTGAAAGTACAAGTACGTGCTATATATCAGAGTGTGTTAGACGCTGGATGTTATGGTATTGTAATCGTATTATATCATTAGTATCAGATTTATAAAAGTTGTTCCGGAATTTCTGAAGATTACCTACAAAAGTGCTTTGACAGTTAAAATTCAAATATAACTTGAACCTGTATTTTTAGTTTATAAAATCACATATTATACAACTTTAATAAACTTTAGAATCGAAGCGAAAAGTTTTCTTAACTTCTGTAAAAATAACAAATGAGTTTAACTATCAAATAACCTAATTTTAAGTTTACCATTTTGAAGGATATTGCATAGTAATTTTAAAACTTTAAGCGAAATATTTCTTTCTCAAAGATTAAGAAGTTTCTTACTTAATGTATACTATATTTGATGAGATATAACCGGAGATCTATGTCATACGTATTGAATCATTAAAACAAAAACAAAAAATTAAAACAATTCTTTAATTCATGGTCATTATCAACACAATTGATTTACAATCACTTGCATGCTTTAGTAAAATGGAATCTATATTAACATAAGCCGTTATCACAAAGAAATATACCAGTAACCATCATATATTTTGATTTTAAAATCTAACAATTACTAACGTTTCAATTTAAAAAAAGTAACATTAAAAGCTCTGAAAAATGCTTTGATGTATCACTCTAAATTTAAAAGTGTCTTTTCATTTGCTATAGCGTTTTACATTAGATAGTGTTGATGATTAAATACAGAAATTTCTCTGTTCGGAGTTCTTTGTTGCTACAAAGATACAAAGTGGTTTTTAAACTGTTACTTTAAAAAAAGAATTTTTTGTAAAAATTCTCAAAATAACTTCTATATGGAAGGATTATGCAATGAGTCTTTAAGAAGGAATTTTGAATAAAATATTTCTTGCAAATTCCACAAACCCATTTTTTCCATGAATGTGCACATGAGTTTTTAAAGTAGAACTTTTTGAAAAAGGTTTCTTGCTAATTTAATAAACAAAAAAGGGTTTTCTCTTTTGTATGGCAAATTTTACAAACAAAATACTTTTGAATAAAATGACTATTTTGAGAGAAAGTCTTCATGCAAATTTCACAAACAAAATGCTTCTCTTTAGTGTGAATCTTTAGATGTGTTTTAAGATGTCTATTTTGACATAAAAGTCTTCTTTAGATGTGTTTTAAGATGACTATTTTGAGAAAGCAAGCAAATTGCCATATATAAAAGGCCCCTTTTTTGTATGAATCTTTAGATGTCTTTTGAGAGTACAATTTTGAGAAAAAGATGTCTTGCACATTCAGCTAACAAAATTTTTTTCAATCCTATGAATAGACATTTGCCTCTTTAAACCATGTTCCTGACAGAATGTCTGATTGCATATCTCGCAAGCAAAATGATTTTCATTTGTGAGAGATAGCAGATGCACCTTTAATCCATAATTACTCGAAAGCGATTTATTGCACACGTGACATAAAAAAGGTTTTTCATGTGTGTGATATCTCCGTAAGTGTATCTTCAACTTGGATAAATATTTAAATGTTGTTTTGAAAATGTCGCAAGAATTTGCCGATGTGTGAGTTCTTTCATGATGCTACAGGTGGCCCAACGGAGAAAACAAAATTTCGCATTGTTTACAAACGAGATTCAATTTCCGTTCATGGTTCTTTAAATGCTTTTGCAAGGTTCTATTTGTTAAAAAAATTTTTTCTCAAAATCGGCATTTTTGTGAATCCAACTTAACGACCTCTGACTGAGTTAAATTCGTGTCATACATAACTGTAAAATGCCTAACTTCAAAATGATTTTCTAAACTAATGCAAACAAATGTATTTTTTTAAATTGATCTTTAAAGATATGACATACAGAAAACTTATCAATTGAATTCAATACTGAGGAAATTCGCTATTTTTCTCAGACAATGTCTAGTATGATATTCCAATGTTTTATTCACTTTTAATATAATTGTTCAACAGAGAATCACATGGGGAAAAAAACAACTTTTGTCTGAAAGTTGAAGTAGTAGTGTTTATATGGATATTTAAAGAAGACAAAAATATTTTCTTGATATAAGTGTTTATTGAAAATAAAGTTTTAATTTAATTAACTCCTTAATGAATTAAAATCATAAGAAAATTAATTTTAATCATAAAATTAATATTTGAATTATCGGATTCCTCTTTCTACCTTAATGTAGTTTCGGTAATCTCTTTTCTTTTTTAATTTTGGCTCTGAAAATTTAATAATGATCCAAAAACACCGACGAGCACCTATCTTTCCACACTACCAAATTATCAACGAAACATATTGTGTTCATATATATATATATATATATATATATATATATATATATATATATATATATATATATATATATATATACATATTATATATATATATATATATATATATATATATAATATATATATATATATATATATATAATATATATATATATTATATATATATATATATAGCAGATATATACATATATATATATATATATATACATATATATATATATATATAATATATATACAATATATATATATATATATATATATACCGATATATATATATATCGGATTAGCCAGTCCCGATAATCCGAACAATATCGGACCGACCCCTGTTCGGATTAGCCGGAGTAACAGCGAAATCACTATTTGAACCGGGAGTACGTGTGTATTGTGTCTATGTATTTTGTCGTAATGTGAGCGTACGCGCCTGCGTTTTTGCCACGTGGACTGTACTCATTCCTCGACGCGTGTGTCCTCCCTCCACCACTCCTAACTTAGTGTGTCAGTGTGACTGCGTGTGCCCGTACTGTTGGCCGTCAGTCGTTCCGCGCTCATTCTACACTCGTCCGCTTTTGTCTCTGTGTTAATAACAGTGTTACAGTGTGATATTCTACATTGAAAACAGTTTGTTGTGTGTTTTGGACATTTATCTGTGATACAGTGTACGTAAACAGATTGTTATGGCGAGTAAGCGTTAAACACTCAGCACTTACTCTTAAAGACAAAGTAGAGGTTCTAAAGCGTTTAGATAAAGGTGAAGGTGTGACAAAATTAGCTACATAGTTTAATATTGGAGACATCAATGAATGGATGGAAGAAGACGGGGAAACAGCCGAATTTCTGACTGATGACGACATAGCTGCGGCAGTGACTCAAGAGCCAATGGAGGAGGAGGGGAGTGACGACGAGACGCAATGCGATAAGTAGGACGTGGTGCCACATGCAGACGGCGCAGCTGCCCTTGACCTTGCCCTGCTCTACTTGGAGCAACAGCCTGAGACTACACCAGCTGATGTGTTATTTATGAGGCGCTGGCGAAATTACGCATCATCGAAAAGACTGTCTTCGTTGCGTCAGAAAAAAATAACTGAATGAATGTAATAAGGTACTTGCTCACTACATTATCAGTACTGTATTGTACATATCTTATATTTAATCTTATGTTGTACAATTTTTCATACTAAACATTAGTGTTCTGTTCTATAGTTTATTCCATTTTAAAATTTGTACCATAACTTGATGTACAGTGCGTGAATATTAAATAAAGAACTGTTTTGAATTAAGGTTTACACTGTTTTATATTGAAATATTCACCGATTTTCGTCCTTAAAATCATAAAAAAATTTTCGCGCAGCTGTTCGGATTAGCGGGACTGTACTATATATATATATACATATAATTTATTATCCGACTTATATTAACTGAATAATCTGATGGTATATTGCAGAATAATACGGAACATTTTTGTATAAATACTCAGAACAGACATAAAAAAGAAAATAATCATTTTCCCATAATTTAAGTTTTTATAATTAAACAACTATAAGCTTCCATTTACTTTAAAACATTCCGTAAAAGAAATAGTTTGACTTTCTTGGCATTTGTTATTGAAATATAGGACACCGGTGGCTAGTGAATGGTATGCCTACAACACGAGGTAGAAGTTTACAAATTATGTAATTTACGTTATACTTGATAGGTGATTTCATGTTAGCTGTCTGAGTTTGCATTAATACTGAAGAATGAATGTATCAGGGATTTAGAACAACTGATTTAAGAGTAATCATAGAAGCTTGGGTACCATAAGATGTACTTGTAAGCAACTATTCGCCAAAGACAATGGGATGTACATTACCATTGTAAAGTGAATACGGTCTATGTCTGAGTAATCAGTGTTTCCTCCCATCTAGTAGAGAGGTTCTTGATGTTGGTTGAAGCGGCGTTGGATCTGGGTTCTGGCCCCGAAGAAGGCATTGATGTTTGTAAATGTATAGTACCAATGCGGCAGGGGGGTACTCTAAATGGCGTCGAGACGCTAGTTCTTTCATAAAGGTATACAAAAAGGGGAAGAAAGGGGGAGCCTAATACCCCCGTGGTGTTCGTATTAAAAATTGTTCTATAATCTATCAAAATCGCTTGTAAACTGAATGGTGATCAAAATTACGGCTAATGACAGGTCTAAATGCTGCCCCTTATGCGCTATGAATTTCACGATAATTGATCTAAAGTTTTTTCTGATCAGGTGGAATAAGTTACAACAACAAGAATCAGTGTTATAATAAATCTAATAATTGCTTAGAGAATGTTCTAGAATGGTGCAAATTTAACACTTTCTAATTTAGCGTTTAAATCATATAAGTGAGATAAAAAAATTAAATCTTCCTTTGTTTTAAATATTGGTACACTGTTCCATGTTTGAATAATGCTTGTTAAAGCTGAATTTTCGTACTTCTATGCTTTTGTACGCATCCCACGCTGGCACATTTTCAACGTTTTATGTGTGAGAAATTTCAGATAACACTCAGTATTTCTTGTAATAAACAGTTGTTTTTAGGGCAACAAGTAACATTCAGTTCCCATTTAGGGGAAAATCTACTAACAAAAGCTCTCGTAATCTACCACCATGTTTTAAAATACATTATTTAATGACAAGTAAAATAAAACAGTTAAAAGCGTAGAAAACAAAAAAGCCATAAAACCTTATATATCAAAAATTAGAAGTAATTTTTTTTACCGCAAAAACGTTTTTTTTTAATGCTATATGCATCATTATTTTTCCTTAATTATAAAATGAAGCAACAAAGATTTAGGCAATATGTATAAAAGAAAAAAATAAAGTAATTATCTACAGAAAGGTTCATGCAAAATTCACAAGCATGTGGCTTTTCATCCCTTGGAATACTCATACGATTTTTAAAATCAATATTATGGGAAAATGTCTTTTCGAAAATCTCACAAGCGTAAGGTCTTTAATTTGAATGAAAGTGGAGATGAAAATTCAATCTATAATTACTCTAGAACGATTTATTGCACACACAACATCAAAAGGGGTTTTCATGTATGTGACTGTGTATGTGTCCATTCAACTGAGATGAATATTCAAATGTATTTTTTGACAAAATTTGAAGGAATGTCACTTTTATTGGTAAATGAAACCTTCCAGGCTGCTTCGGTGAGTGACTGAAAATTAACGTCGCATTATTCAGCTACACAAGGGGTTTGACGACGGAGCACGTAATTTTGAACAATGGTCAATTGATGTGGATGACACCTGAGCTGCCCCTCTCCCTTATTACCAAACCACACGAACGGGAGGAAGTTTGATGTCTCGATGGATTTCACGTGCATCGCTTCCCTGCAAGGCGGGTTTTTAGTGGCACTGGACTTTAGCTCGTGACAAGGCAGCCACAATCTGATGACTTGTCCATTTGGCTACTGTGGACACTTATTCTGCTTTAGAAGGTGCACCGAATAGAACGATTCGTTGCGTTATTTTTAAATATGGACCTCTTTTTAAGATGCATATTTAAATGCTTTGTTAGCTTCTACTTGTTAAGAAATTTTTTTGGATATTCTGGACGTTTTTTTTATTTATTCTTGCATTGAAATAAAAAAAAGGCCCAAAGGTAAAATTAATCTCACTCCCTTTAACTGATCTAAGTTTGTATCGCACACTTTCGTTAGATATCTATCTTCCGTGTGAATTTCAAAATATTATTGTTAAGAGATATGACATATGTAAATTGAAGATTATTCATATTGTATGCATGAAACCGGTAAATTCAATGATATAAAAAGTTTATATTTTTGCCTCAGACGATGACGTGTGCTATTAAATGTCTTTGACGTTTTTTTTGCTAAAGTACGCGCTTCATTAACCATCACATGAAATCTAAATTTTTTCTTTGAAAGCTCAGTAGTACTGAGCTTTTGCACGTTTAAGAAAGGGCAGATTGCTAATTAGGCATAACAATTTATTGAAAATATACATTTGTTTTATTTAGCATTTTTATATATTTTTATTGCTACATTCAGGATCCTGCCAGATATTTCAAACATTCATCTGCATTGGATTTCGTCCTATATGAATTTGAAGTATAATGCCATTGCTGATGACACTGCAAAGGCTGGAATTTTAATGAATCTGGTCAATGAGAAACCTCTGACGTACCTTGAAGTATACACGATTTGTAAAACCTCCATAAAAATATTGAGAAAACAACCGCTATCACATCCGTAGTACCTTAGTCAGTGTACTGCAGCGTCAGTCAGTTTTAAAGGTGACAAGAGAGATCAAACTACTTTTGGTCGACAGTCTACAAGACATTTAACGTCCCTAAGATTTCCCAAGGTACCAATATTTTTCCAATTTGCACCAAGTGTTAAGATGCAGAGGCTATACAGCAACATTTATTTGATTGGATTGACTTGTTACGGGAGCCCCTTTTGAAGAGACCTATTTTGGTTTTAGATTTTTTAAGGGTGCAGAAACTCATGGATCTGTTCAAATTTAGACCAAAGGGATAGGAAAAAGAAGAATTATTTTTAAAAAATAAATAATTATACGTTATTTATTGGAATCATATTTGTGGCTTATTTATTTAAATTTATAATTTTTTTTTAAATCCAGTGATCCAATGACAAGGCAGACACCTCATTATAACCGTATTTCCTTATCACAGAAACATTAGAACTTTCATCTGCAAGATTTATTACATAAAACATTGTATTTTAGGTAATTAACTGAAGTAAGATTTGAGCATATATATGTAGCTCCACCAAACTCCCAGCATCGGATGTTCATTAAAAAAACACTCTATTTTGTGGTCGTATTGAATGACCTGATGGTAAAATAGGGGTTGTAAACCATTTTATTTTTGCAACATCAATCACATACATATATTTGAATTAACGCGTGTTCTGATTATTATAAATTCTAGCAATTGAAATATTTTATGCTTGAATTAAAATCAAACTAACATTGCCCTTAAAAAAAAGTGAACTGAGTGTGATTAAGAAGAAGATACAGTGATTAAAAAGCACTCAATCCTTCTGGTACACATATTTTGCATGCAATGAGACGTAGAGGTTTTAATATTATGCATTGTGTTTAAAAGAAATGCGACTTATATATTGCTAGTTTAGCCATCGTTCGTTATCACTAAATAACTAATGACGCAGTTGGTTATAAATGGTAATTTAGAAAAAAAAAACAGACACGCATTGATATGGAAATATTTAAATCTTAACCTTATTTACCATATTTAACACAGAAAAGCTGTTACAACTTTGAATGCCTGAAGTGTCAGTGATAATTCTTTAGGTTGTATTTGAACAATGTCCTTAAAACTTACCGTGCCCTTGTATACTTTTTTATACAAAAATCTTGACTTGGAACTCCCAAGTGAACTAAGTCTGTTTCAGTGTATAGAAAAAAATAACAAGTTTTAAAACTGGTATCCTGATTGGCAAATGTTAAAGTAAAAAATGTAAATAAAACATATAGAAAACCGAGGCAGAATTTATTCGAGGATATGAGCACAGAATTAAAATAAAATTGTACCAGAATGGAGTATTAAACCTCTACTTCTCGCCTATAGATTAATGTTACAATGCATTGGCTACTTATACATAAAAAACTACAAACATTTTTTTAGATTATTAATTATTTTGGGAGAAGAATGTTGTGATACCAATAAACCATTGCATTGCCATAAAAGAGCATTAGATGCAAACTTTATCTTTTTTCAGAAGTATGTTTCCCGAAATCGATATTTTGTGAAAATTTTACTTGAGTGGGCCTCGTAGTAACTTTCTGGCAAAAAAAAGGATCTATGAAGTATCAACTTCCCAGTATAATAACTGTTTCAAAGATCTCAGCTATTAAAAGCTCCGTTATTCATAAAAATAATTACAAATTTATACTCTTAAAAAATTAACGCTTTATTATACAATCCATGCGATGTCGAGTTAATGGAAGAATCTTTTGGATAATCCAATCTTGAAAACTTGCATGTTCTAAATTAATGTAAAATACGCCGTAAGGTAGTTTTTCTCAAACAGAGGGGTGCGCCCCACCTAGGGGGAGGCGTGATAACCCTACAAGGGGGGTGAGCATAATAAGAGAATAAAAGGATTAGAGCAGAAAATAAAAAGTTTAAAAAATTAATTTACTGGAACGAAGTAAACGCTATACTTTCTCAAAGAAAAAAAATACCCATTTATTCTGATATAATTATTAGAAATTAGTTTGCGATATACTTCATAAAAAAAAGTTTTCAATTTGAAACATTAATAAACTATCTGATCCTGTAACTAAATAAAAAAAAAACTTTTTTATTTCCTGTGATCCCAAGATTGGAGATTTTTTTTTATTACGTTTTCTATTTAAAAAAAAAGCCTAATATACTACTCTTTCTGAACAAATCTTAGACCAAAAGAAAAATTCTAGGAACATAAAAAAATTCATCAATGTTATTATTATTGAAGTGTTGTACATTAACTGTAGAAAGAAAAGGTAGACTTATTCACTTTTCACCCAGGAAGTAGATTTGCTATCATGTTTTGAACTTCGAACTTCTGTTGCGTTTTTCCATGTGAAGGAGTTATATGATATTTGAAAAAGCACAGAGAGCACTTTAAGGGATTTTTCGGCTATTTTTTTTATTTTTTTGGGTATTCTGAAATACACTTCTCAAAATAATTAAAAGATATTGCGGTTTTATGTGGATCGTTTGGCTGTGGGAAACTTTTTAGCTGATTGATACATGGTCGACAGACGTAGTAGGCAATATGAGAATAAATTACACATGTTTGGCAGAAAAAAATGCATTTAATTGCGCATTTGTGTACAAACGGAAAAAAACACAATTTGTGCATTTGAGAAAAAAAAAAGAAGAATAAAAGGTGTTTTCCTCAAATGAAATCATTTTCAGTAAAGGGTATGGTTTCCACGGACGGCCAGCAACGTTGGTTACCTTTGAGGCATGGAGTCAATGGTGCTATTAATCACGAGTTGCGGTATTCTGTCCCACTCTTCCAGAATAGCTCTTGCGAGTTCTTGGAGAATTTGTGGGTGTGGTTGGCGGCCAGCAACTTGTCTTCCTAGTGCGTCCCAAACGTGCTCTATTGGATTCATGTCTGGAGATCAGGCTGGCCATTCCATTCGTACGATTCCTTCCTCGAAAAGGGAATCCTCCACGAGGTTAGCACGAAGTGGTCAGCTGTTATCGTCCATTAGAATGAAGTCATCTCCGATTGCTGCAGCATAACGGTCTACAATAGGTCTGGAGATCTCATCCCTATATCGGCGAGCAGTCAGAGGCCCATCTCGAATGATGTAGAGGTCTGTGCACCCGTCATTGGAGATGCCACCATACACCAACACACCTCCACCGCCAAATCTGACACTTTTGTGCACGAACGCAGGATTATTCCTACTGCCACGGTCCCTCCAGATGAAAATACGCCTAATATTCGGATGAACAGAAAAAAGGACATTGCTCCATTCATTTCTCCTCCAGTTTACATGATCTGTTGCTCCCTTCCTGCAGTCGCGAGGATGTCTTGATGTTAGTCTAACACATACCAGCGGTCGGCGAGCATACAGACCTACACCATGGAGCCAGATTAGGACAGTCTGAGTTGAAACCAAAGGTGCCAGTAGCCGAGCGAAGGTGTTGTTGGAAAAGAGTAGCGTTCATATTTCGGTCTCTCCGAGCCATTAACATTAAATAACGATTTTCATTGGGCGTTGTTGCCCGTCTACCACCTTGTCCTAGTCTTTGGACTGAACTTTCAGTCTCCAAAAACGGTTCCAGATCCTGGAAAGCACACTTTGAGACACTCCAATGGCTTGCACTACTTCGGCTTGAGTTTGGCCCCCTTCTAACCTACCAACAACTCTCCAAGCTTCTGAATCGGTTAAATGACTTCGCTGAGACATCGTACTCATCAAAACGGAGTCACTGAATGCCGATCATTCTTGCCTTCATTTCAGTTGAAAGTAAAATTTCATTCGCTGCCGCTGAAGGGGCGTTTTTGACGTCGAACTCAAAATTAGCATATTCCACATTTTAAAAATCAGAAAAATTTGCATTTGTGATTCTCTTCTTCCATTTTGGGCAAAAAAAATTTGCTTATATATTTATTTTATATAAAACTTACAATATATTTTAATTGTTTTGAGCAATGTATATAACACATAATGAAATACTCGTTTCACACAATTCTTTTTTAAAGCTGTCATCGATAATTTTATATAATTACACTTTCAACCCGGGAGCGGTCAAGTGGTGTTCACGGTCAAAGGGCAGCAAAACTACAATAATTTGAACAAAATAGGACAGTTTGGCTTGCAAATATCATTCCCGTAATGTTAGCGAAAAGTGTATCTGATTTGTGTCGTTTATTAAGGTTACGTACCTTTGAAACATTTTAGTTCAGTTTTAATGGATTTTTTCTCAAATTATCAAAGAAAAAACGAAAAGGCTTTGAAAGTAGGTAAGTTTATTTTCTCTTAGTTAAATTATTCACAGGAATTGTAATTTTTAAAGCGCAAAATATAAATAATTAAAAAAAGAAGACAGGTGACTCAGTTACCTCGCGCGACTATTAACGTTAGTATCGAGAGCGCGCCTGCTCTCCCGGGATAAAACATTTTGAAGTCTTCTCGCTTTAAAAATTAATGCCAAATGTGATGCATATGATAGAGAGCAACATGAACCAGACTCTTTTTCTAACGACATTTATACTTTTAGAAATGTATGATGGAGGGAACAAAGTTTTAATTAAATATCATTTTGAAATATGTTCCAATTTAAAAATTGGAGAAAAGAAAAATAATTATCCTATTGCATAAAACTAATTTCCTTAAAATAAATATTACTTAAAAGTAACAAAGAGACAAAAGTTAATACTTATCTTGTTAATTTTTATGGTTTTTATAGCATTAGCGTCCCCAAAGTGCATTATTATTGCATAAGAGAGGGCGCGATAAAAATTATGATTAAAAATTATGTCCCTGATAGTGAAAGTTTGAGAAGCACTACCGTAAAAGCTTTAACTAGACAAATGCAAACTTCATATCCAGTAAAACTATATCGTTTTCTACAGAAGCGCAATCTCAGTTTTCAAGAAGTTTTGCAAACAAAACGATGTTTCATTTCAATGTGCGCGTCAGCGAGTGAGTGAATATTAACGTCGCACTGTTCAGCTACACGAGGGCTTTTGGCGACGGATCACGTAACTTTGAACCATGACCAAGTGACGTGGGCGACATCTGAGCTGGCACCTGCCTTGAATATGCGCGTGAATGTATCATTAATCACCAGAAATATTGAATTAATTATTCCCAGATTTCGTAACCATTCGAGTGCTCTCGTGCTTAGTTTCCCGGAGTGAAAAACTCAAATTAAAGAAAATGGCATAAACACATTTTCTTAAATATGGAAAATTCGAAGACATTTTTTATTTATTCCCACAATCTCTTGTTTCTTGTACTGCCAAGTTCTCGCCCCGTGTATGCTGCGTTACGTTCAGTGAATTTGTCGAGTCCTAAAAACTTTAGTTTTCTATGGTGTGCATGTTTGGAAAGTTGAATGAATGCTCAGCTGTAGTCTCGTCATTTGCACGAACCTCCACAGTTTGTTGCTTCTTACCAATAGCGGGTCTTTGTTTGTGTTATAGGATTTTGTGAACCCGCTTTAGCCTCCTGTTTAACAAAGAGAGATTTATGCAAATATTTTCTTTAAGTGTAAATTGCTGGCATACACATTCCTTACACTGTTGAAATGAAAAATAAAACAATACAGATTGAAAGAAAAGTATATTTTTTAATGTATTAAATTTAAGTGGATTGCAAATTAAACCAAACCATGCATTTCTTAGCATATTATCTGATGAACAAAAATATATTTTTCCTAATTTGAAATCTCTAAATCTAATAGTTAAATAGGTTAATAGTTATATATAACGGTACATAACTACAAACCCATTACGGGGTTTATTTTTAAAAACATTTTTAGCGGCTTTCTACTTCATGAACGGAGCATGCCTGCTACATTTTCCAGACTGTAGGCGTAATTGTTCAAATAAGGGAACATTTTTATATAATTGCACTTCAACCCTCGCAACACAACTTGGAGAGGTTTAGTAATTCGCAAAATCCTTTATTAGGGGATCTCTAATTCTTGAAAGGAATATACCTGCAAGTATTTGGGTCTGAAAGTTCAAATTTGAGATTATTTATTTCTAACCCATCCCCATTAACCTTTCGCAACATATCTTGCGGTCTATTTTTGCAAAACGTTTTTCAAGTCTCCCCCACGTATAAAAAACGTGGCTACCATCTTTCAAGTCTGTATGTTTAATAATTCCGGAGATATCATGATGAGCGAGGGAGTAAGTCTAATTTTATATATATATATATATATATATATATACATATAAAGGATATTGTTTTGGAGGTATAGAACTTTAAATTGCAATAAAACAACGATGTATTATTCGATTGACATGAATTTTTTTATTCGAAAGATAATGTTGTGGCATTACATTTTATATATGATTACTGGCAAATGTTTGCCATGCCGGGCTCGGATGATGTTCAATCTGGACGTCAAATTTTCAATGACTTTTTCCAACATTTGTGGCCGTATATCGGCAATAACACGTCGAATGTTGTCTTCCAAATGGTCAAGCGTTTATGGCTTATCCGCATAGACCAATGACTTTACATAGCCCCACAGAAATTGTCTAGCGGTGTTAAATCACAAGATTTTGGAGGCCAATTCACAGGTCTAAAACGGGAAATTCGGTGGTCACCAAACATGTCTTTCAATAAATCGATTGTGGCACAAACTGTGTGACATGTTGCGCCGTCTTGATGGAACCACAGCTCCTGGACATCATGATTGTTCAATTCAGGAATGAAAAAGTTAGTAATCATGGCTCTCTACCGATCAAAATTGACTGTAACGTTGTGGCCTTCATCGTTTTTGAAGAATGATTCCACCAGCCCATAAAGCGCACCAAACAGTCAGTTTTTCTGGATGTAACGGTGTTTCGACATACACTTGTGGATTAGCGTCACTCCAAATGCGGCAGTTTTTTTTTGTTGACGTAGTTATTCAACCAGAAGTGCGCTTCATCGCTAAACAAAATTCGCTTATGAAAAACGGGAACAACGGCAATCTCTTTTTGGGCCCATTCGACGAATCTACAGCTTGCTTGATCATATTTAAAATGTAATGCTACAAGATTATCTTTCGAATAAAAAAAAATCATGTCAATTGAATAATACATCGTTGTTTTATTGCAATTTAAAGCTCTATACCACTAAAAAAACACCCTTTTATATATATATATATATGATTTTGATTTTTTTTTGCACGAGTCATCTATTGGAACATTGTTTTACAAATTTAGAAATCTTCACGGACATATGCCCAAACATTCTTTAAAGTTTAATCGTAATAGGATGAACGGTTGAGGAAGACATAAGAGACCCTCCCCCCAAAGAAGCAAACATTTATTTTTATTAATATAGATTGTCTATCAATTTAATACATTGTTTATCTTATACTATAACACAGTACCAAGATGAATAACTCGAGTGCTTTTAACTGGTTTCGTCCAATGCCATTTTGTTACAATCTCTTTGCTGTGGTGGTAGATTTTTCCCGTGTGATAGTTTCTTATTGGTAACTTTTACATATTTTTCGATGACTGCCAAAAAACTTCCTGTTGCTTTATATTTAGACGTAAAAAAAAACAAGCAACAAAAGACCTTATAAGAGGTGGTAACTACTACATCTGTCGTGGAAAAGCGCCTCAGCTTAGCGAAAACGGAGATTTAGAGATTTGGGTGAGGCTTTTTAAAAACTTTCTTTTCTCCTCACCACGGTTTAAAGATACCAAAGATTCTTTGCCGATAACCCAAATGGAACATTTATTTGGAGAAATTCAGATGCAAATATATTAATAGAAGTAAAATAAATGAATATTACAATTTTCAACTACATTTCTCATACTCCAACGTATTATCAATTGTTTTTGTTTACCATAATTCTCCAATTTACAATAATATCCTGGTAGTATTTGTTGTTTGCAAAAGCATAAATACCTGCAAAGTCCCTGAAATTGATCATCTATAGTGTAATCTTCTGAGGTTGTTTCTTTATAATATTTCCCAATTTACTGTTAAAATTTTTCCATTTATGTATTAAGTTATAATATTTTCCCTAACAACTTGAAAAAGTCCAAACATTTGATTTTAAACCGAAGTAAGAATCTATCATCCATTAAACTGTAATACCGGATGTGCTCTTTTTTCAGAACATTATGTGATACAAAAATTATTTTTATTTTTTGAATAACCATAAAATAAACTCACGTGGGATACGTTAAAATAATCTAATCGTATATGCATGCTTAAAATTTCAGTTTAGAGCTTTATTTATATAACAAGGTTTGTCGCTTTCATATTATTTTACAAACACAACATTATACAGTGGTATAGGTGCACAGTTTTCCATTGATCTATATAAAGGTCTCACTAAATGACTTGTATGCTAATTCAGCCATAGGACCTTATTTTCAGGTTGGTTCAGGGGGAGGTATCCATGAATGATGGGGTTCCCGGAGAGATCCAAATGACGTATGGATTGAGAAGGCATTTTATTGGGCACAAATAGATTACAAAAATGAGTTGAAAAAAATTATATTTATTAATTTAAGCACGAGAACTCAGTACGCGATATGTGGTTTATATAAACAAGTTACAAGGTTAAAGTAAAAGTTCACTTTTTGTGAAATGGGATGCAACATCTGAATTTTCCCAAAGAGAAAACCTCGAGTGTTGGAGGATAAACCTCGCGAATAGCTGTAACTGTTACAATCACACCTTTGGGTTGTCTTTGATGACTAAACCCAAAGACGTACATCTTCCGAGTTCTAGTGGTTCTGATTTCTGTTATGTCCCCTGTTATAACGCCCTGACCATTGGTTACTCTGCATTAACTCAGACTCACATGGCATCACATTTAATTCAAATGGTAAATATATATTATATGATTTGTAAACTTCGTCTTCGCCTTATATGTGCCAAGAGTGCCTTATAATCCATTCACAATTTCCGAGTATCGCAAACCATTCATTCAATAAGAATATCTATTAAGTAAAAAAAAATTAAAATAAAACTAGCAGTTTGGCCTGGAATTGCACAGGCTTTCTGTACTTATATAAGTAATAGCTTCACACAGTAAAACATACTTTCTCGAACTTAATTCCGTTGCAGTTTTAAGAAACACATTGCGTATTTTTCAGAATAAATAGAATAAATTTCAGAATAAAGTTTTTCAGAATAATGTTTTTGCGTGTTACCCCACAAACGTTTTTGGTTTCTTCAACGTTGCAGGAAGTTTGCAGAAAAGTCCATAGTTTTTGTCGCTTTCGACATTTTTCCTGCCATCTCTGAAACGTCCATAGCGTTCGCGATAACTGTATCGCTGCTTTACACATGTTTTAACATTTTGCAAGACTTCTTTCCAAAGTTAACACAAAATTTTTCTAGTCATTTTCTGCTGAATAAACGATATTTATTTCGGTGTTCGACAACAAATTGCATTTCATAGCAAAATAAGTTGCCGTACCAAGCGAATAAACGTCGAATTTGCGACAAACTTTTTAAAAAAAAGATAAGACCTACAAAACGTAGAAACGTTATCATAGGCGATCTAATAGCTACTTAGGCGAGTCTAATTAGAGAGGTTAATTTTTGATAGCGAATAATTCATCACAGAGAAAGTACTCGGATTTCATGAGGTTCACGTCTATACCAAGATTCAATTCGTTATTTAACTACTGATATTAGAATCAACAGAATGTCTGATCACATCCTATTGTTGCTTATTATTTTTATAAATTTTCATTATACGTTTAATTTTTTTAATTTTTTACAATAAATTAATAAGTGCTCACTTTTTTCTTGTAGAATTCGCTTCCTCCTATTAGAAATTTAAGCCGTAAAATAAATAGTTCAGCTTTTTCAGATGAATTTACTTCTGATGCTTCATGCAAAATACGAATTATCACGAAAAGTACAAACCAATCATCTTACCTTCGGGCCTCTACATAAAATAAACTTTTATTCTCGCATGTAAAACTGGTTTATGTAAAATTCAAAGAACAATATAAGACGCGGGATTTTCCATGAAAAAATTGTCATGAAAATTAACAATGCAACAACTCATGACTCTATTTTAGAATATATGGCTTATATTTGATAATTGATTAACTAGGTTCAATTGTTTAAAAATCCTCTAAATAACTAAAATTAAAACATGATAAAAAATCTCAGAAAAATAATGTTGGGTTTACGTATACAGGCCAAGAGGGTCCAGAGTTACAATATTTAAGTCTATCCATCAATCTATAATTCTCGGGAAAATATTTATCTCGTTCCTAAATAAAAGAACCTTACTAAACTCTATAAAATGTGTATGCAATCCATTGAAAGCTAGGAATAATGAAATCAATCCTTTAACATACCACACTAGCAATTAAGTATCAAAATTTCTTTTTATTTCACATTTATACAAACACAATCGCGAAAATTTAACATTACTCTGCTTTTGGCAGTCAAGGTAAATCTCGACTTTTTTTTTTAAGTACAGGCAGAAATAACACGCATATCATTTAAGAGGTAGAAATTCCTCACGTCAGCATTAAAACACGATATCAAAAAAAAAAACTGAAATTATTAAAATCTTCTCGATAAAAATTTAAAGTAAATATATTTTGCATGGAAAAGTTAAAAAATGAAAAATGGCTCGAGAAAGAACCTTTCTCTAGAACTTTAATATATCAGGAGCTTGATGATGCTTCCAGAAAATAAACGCAGTCTTTGAAATGTTTATTCATGCAAGCATTTTTTAAAAAAAATTAAAAACATGTTCTATTCTGAATCGATACACGAATGATTTTTAAAGTAAATTTCGTTGTGAAAGATTTCTTGTAAATTTCGCAAACAAAAGGCTTTCCTTTTGTATGAATGCCGATAAGATTTTTTTAAAGTAAAGCCTTTGGAGAAAGATATCTTACTGGGGTTATTAGAATTGGGGAAAAGAACTGTTTTCTCCTGAATTCTCATAACTCCCCTGATCTCGCCTCCTTTATTTTCAGCCCATTTCCAGAAATGGCGCGTTGCTGACTTAATCGTGCGATTTCAAATTTCAAATGGAGATAAAATTTCAAGACCTTTACAAGAGATGTCAAAAGTGTGTTGTGTTGTTAAAGAATCTTGATTTATAGAATAATGTGTTTTAGCAATATAATAAGAAATATTTTTTAAGTTATATACTCAGTCCGTGAACTTTCGAATCCTCTTCCGTAAACAATCGAATTTTTGTTAAATATTAGAAAGAAACAACCTCAGAATATTACAATATCAAAGATTCTTGTCAGGGTGTTTGCATTGAATTAAATGTCTAGATACAACTTGTAGCTCAAATATCAGGATATTATCAGAAAGTGGAGAATAGTCACAAACAGTAAATGGTGCAATACCAAAGAAGAAATACAGAGAAATATAATAAATATTGAGTAATTTATATTTCAATTTTCTTTTTTGAAGTGTATTTAAAACGTTTAAGAGAAAGCTCTACAAGCTATTGAAAGATAAAACGTACTTTTTTTTCTCATTTCAGCTAATAGTTTAACATTTGAATTATTCCTAGTAAGTAATCGATTTAGGTTATTGGCGAAGGGTTTTGTATCTTTCAACCACTGTAAAGTTTCAAATCTTGCACATTTTTCGCAAACATTTAACAAAAAAAAATTATGGTGAGGAATTTTAATATATATTAAATTTATATATTATAAAATATTAATTAATTTTGTGTATTTACCACATATTAAGATTATATTAATAAACAAAACTAAGAAACATTTTTTTGCTGCCTTGTTTGTGATTATTTTTACTGATTCATTAAGATTTCGGGTTCAGTGTTTTAAATATTAAGTACATATTTTCAGGAATTTGAGAAATATTCTTACCTTAATGCAGTGTTTCTCAAAGTGTGGGGCCCTCCCATCTGGGGGCGCAATGACCTTACAAAAAGGACGTGAGCATATCAAAATTTTCAAGATTTAAAAAAAAAAACCGGAAAAAGAAATAAAACAAAATACTTCCATAATAAAAAAATACGCAACAACACTGATATAATTTATGTTTAACATCTGGTGTTTTTCCTTCATCAAATAGCTATCTTTGATCCGAAAACCAAATTAAAGAAAAAAAACATTTAGTTTAATTTGCTGTATTTCCTCAATGAGAGATTTTTTATTACATTTTAATATAAAATATTACTCGTTAAAAGAAAAACGAAACATATACCATGAGAAAAATTCTAAGAAGATAAACAATTCATCACGGTAACTATTATTGAAATATTGTACATTAGTTGTAGAAAAAGAAAAGGAAGACATGATTCACTTTTCAGCCAGGCTGCATAATACATTTGTTATCCATTTGATTGACCTTCAAACTAACTGGTATGGTTTTTTAGATCATCCGTATTTTTTTCTGAATACACTTTTAGACCGGGAGCAATGGCGCGGGAAATCTGTGATCTCTATTGAAGGAAGTGGAAACTGTTCAAGCAAAAGAAAAACCTGCTGAAAGAATACATATTATACATGATTGAGAAACGCCAGGAACATGAAACGAAAGGAAAATTTTCAAATGCTTCCTAAAGAACTCCATCAACCTAAACTATGAACCCATAAGTGGAGCACAAGTTTCAGTTCACCTTGTCAAAAAGACACAAGAAAGAAAAAGTTCAACTCTCGATATGTTGATAACCAAAGGTGTCACGAGTTCGAGCCCAGTACCACTAAAGACCCGAAGTGTAGGTGTGAGATGCAGGTTAAATCTGTCGAGAGCTTCAACGTCCTCTTGCTGGTGTGGTAGTCAAAAGAGGACAGCTCAAGTATCATCCTCGTCACTTGAACATGGTTCACATTTATACGAGTCCCATCTCCAAAAGCCGTCGTGTAACTGAACACAGTGCGACGTTAATATTCACTCACTCGATCATGAAAGCTCATTAAAACTACAATAACTTGGAACAAAATATGACAGATTTGCCAGTAAATAACATTTCTGTAATATTATTGAAATCTGTCTCTGATTTGCGTCCTTTATTAAGGTCTTGTTAGTTCAGTTTTATTGGATTTTTTCTCAAATTATCAAAGAAAAATTGAATAGTCCTTGAAAGCCGTTAAGTATACTTTCTCTTAACTAAATTGTTCACTGGAATTCCGATTTGTATCTTGTACAGTAAAAATAATTATAAACAAATGATTGGGGTGACTGAGTCCCCCCGCGTTAACCTTTAGCGTTCGTTTCGAGTACGCGCCTGCTCCTGGGTTAAAACATTTTGAAGTCTTCTCGTTTTAAAAATTAAAAAGTAACTCAATTATTCTTCATCGAGATTTTATATTATTTTTCATTACTTAACATTAATTCTAAATGCTAATTCTGAGAGGTTTAAAATTACAGTTCTTTTTAAAAAGTTATTTACAATTATAGCATTTATCTAAATAAAATCATTTTACATTTTTGTATACAATGTCGTGCACGCAATTTTACTCTCCTTACAGTTTAGCTATTATATCTACTTAATGTTTTATTTTTTTAAAAAAAAACTCGTGCGAAGAGCTGGTGATCCAGCTAGTATAGGTTTACAGTATCAGTACTGAAGAAGATATTTTATAAATAATTTCTTAATACTAAATTAGGAACAAGTTTGATCATTATTAGTGACTTCCTTGGGCTTGTCTTGTAGAGCAAAGTTTTTCAAAAGAAGGTTTAATATCAAAAATTGACAATTTGAGTAATTTTTCTATATTTAGCTGAGATCTATATTTTGTTTTCAAAGCAGCCACCGCAGAAAATCCGGTTCAACAAAGGTAAGATGTTGAAAAAGGTAATAGTATACGAAGTGCATTTGTTTTCAGTACAGAGAATTCATCATCCACCTTTACCCCAAATATCAAAATCCATTTATTACAAAATTGCCTTTTAAGGGTTTACTAGATGTGAAATGTATGAAGATTTCTTCTTCGGAAGTTGAGAGCCCATCTGGAGTATCTTGAAATAGATCCCTAATCCACTCGTAAGTTTCTACCAAGTTGTCCTTATCCAGAAAATACTTTATAAAAGTTTTTGTCAGCATAGCTAAATGATTTTACATTGTTTTAGAAACAAGTTTCACATGTTGTTCTTCAGATTTGTAAGTTTGGACACATAATGAGCTGGGTCCTTTTCCCCCATCATTTACTTCAGTAGTGGTAAATCCAAATATTAAGTATTTTTGAGAATATTTATTGCCTTGATTTAATTTTCGGAAACATGTTCGTCTGTGTACTTGTTGATCCTTCATTATCGTCGAATGTTTGCTTACGACTTAAAAACGTATGTATGATTTTCTTTTAACCTACTGCCGTAAATAATTAATTACCATGAATTACAATTAACTTGTAAATTTAAAAAAATGCACACATTCTCAAGGTAGATTCGGTAGCTATAGAAGTATCGAGTCGACCAAAACTGACTGGAATTGCACGATGTTTTACATGTTTTGCGCAAACGTCCAAAAGGTTGCCCAGATTAACGCAAACGTACCCTATAATGCCAAATGTGATCGATATGAGAGAGAGAAACACATACTAGACTATTTTTCTAATTATATTTGTACTTTTTGAAATGGATGCTAAAGGAGAAATAAATCTTTAATTAAATATATCATTTTGCGATATCTTCCAATTTAAAAAAAATTAGAGAACAAAAAATAACATAATAATAAGTAAGTAATATATATTTAAGGAATTTTATTAAAATATATATAAAATAAAAGTTGAATATACAAAATTTAATGCGCTTATCGTATTAATTTGTACAGTTTATAATCAAGATCGTATTGTAACTTTAGCCTCTCTCAAATTGCATTTTTATTGCAGTATATACATTATTGTTGTACGGGCGTTCGCGACATAAATTATGATTGAAAATTGGGTCACCAGTATTGAAAGTTTGAGGAACACTGCCTTATAGGGATGGATACTTGTATTTTAAGTGTTTAATAAAAGTATTTCGTTATTTTATGTGCAATACAGTAATTAAGGATTTTAATATCAAATTAAAAGTTTAATATCCCTATTCGGCTTTTTCTTTAGGTTTTAAAGCCAGGATATAACGGTTTTTTTATTTTATACCGGTACTAAATATTTTGGAGAAAGAAAGAAAACAAAGGTGTTTTTTTCTCTCTCATTCTTTGTTTTATTTGCGAGTTGTGTTAGAGAGTCTAAACATCAAAAAAATAGTTCGTAACTTACAAATAAAAACGTAGTATAGATAATCCAAAAAAATTGCAAATAGCCTTATTCAGGCTGTGGTACTAATAGTAACATTTTTGAAATGTGATCTTAAAAAACATAATTTTATGTCTTTATATATAATTGCTCATTTTTTATTATTGTTACTATTATTTATGATGCCTCGTAACTTTTTGTGGGTCGATTTTTGAAAACACCTATCTGCTCAGCAAAATGAACACATTGTTACAAATTTTGTGTAATATACGCTAAAATTAGTGTAAATAATTTTTATCTGGATGTAGAATACGTTAATATTAGATTCTGATGCATTTATTTTATGTTAAATAGCTGTTACACGCGACTTCGTCCACTTGGAATTTAACAAAAAAGTGTTTATTCACTTCGCATGTGTTTACGAAAACTTTTCTTCTAATTTGTGAATTTATGTTTCCTTTTTGTTTTATTTTTTTTCTTTGCTTTTTGTTGAGCAAGGGGGGAAGGGATGCATGACCTTTAATACTGTCGATGGGGTGAGGACTAAAATCTTTAGGATCAAAATAGGTCTAAGTAGCAAGTAGGATGAAACGCGAACACAAACGAAACCGCAAGGAAGGGGGTGAAAGGGACGCATGACCTTTTTCAATGCAGTTAAGGACCTTAAAATAATTAGGATCAAGACATGAACGGGAAATGTCGCGAATGGAATCAGCATAATCAAAGAAAAAAGTTTGATATATATCTGCTAGCAATGGTTGGGACAAAAGGCTCGCGAAATAAAATAATCCCTATTGAATAAATATAGTCCCTATTGAAATAAATAATCCCTATCTGAATCGAATATTGCTCACTATTTCATTGACTTTAATTGTATTTTCTCCGAACTCTAATCTTTTTTCTAAAATAAATGTAGCTTAAATTATTCCTTATAACATTAGTTATCTGCCAATGAAAGTTTCCTTATAATTGGTCCAGACGTTTCAGAGATTATCTGGAACAAAAAGACAGAAAGACAGGTAGATAGACAGACAGACAAACATTTTAAAAATTGATTTCTTCATGTAAGTACTGTATATAATATACTTTTAAGCGCATTTAGTAAAAAGTTTATAATTTCAAATTGCAAACAGACACTTAAAATTTATATATATATATATATATATATATATATATATATATATATATATATATATATATATATATATATATATATATATATTATATACTAAAACGTCAGTCAGAGTCACTTTGAGACCAATGCCTCTTTTTACTTTTCTTTTCTTTCCGCATTTTTGCAAGGAATTTGAAAATTGCTCATGACAGTTAATACATTTACCTGGTGATTACACAGAAAAAATTTTGTGGTTGAATAGGAGTGGTTTTCTAGCTAAAAGTACCTAGAACCTCCGCTGGTATAATTTCGTCATGAGGGCAATTTATTATTATAAACAGCATTCGTTCCACAAGATATTGTCATCTAAATGGATACTCTTAGTAAAAAACCAATTTTTCTAAATTATATCGCATATTTTTTGACATTTAATACAGTGTTATTGAGTTCACAGTGAAAATGAATCAATTATACTAAAATTCTTGTGTCGAAGCGTTTTGTCATACAGTATTTTCTTATCTCTGTTCATAAAATAAATTCTTTTAATTTAGAGTTTCTTACAGAAAAGACATCAAGAAACGATGACTCATAGAAATGTCTAACACTGATGATATAGCTAATTTGGTGCGAGAGCTTTCTGAGAATGAATTTGGTCGAACTTAGATTCCGATGACGTTTCAGTAAATGTGAATGCAAGATATGAAAAAAATGCAGATGTATTTGATAATATTCCAGTAAATTGTAACATATATGTCACTAAGGTTGTGGCACGTAATGGATACCGCATAATAGTAATGCTCCTGGCAGATTAACGACTCAAAATGTTTTGCGACAAAGCAGAGGTCCAACAAGATTCACAAAACATAATATCAACGTCAGTTTTTAGAATATAAAAGATCATAACATAAATACATGAAATAATATTAAGTGGTCTAATTTAGTATTAATTAATTAATATTAAAACTAAACTCCACTGAAAAGTATTTCTGTAGTTATTTAGTTAAAACAATTATTTTATATGTTTCGTATTAAAGTGTCAAAATAACAACGGTAGACTTTTAAGGGTTATTGAAGTCCCGGACGTTATAGTATTCTCCCCTAATGTCCGATGTGTTCCTTCTTAAATTAAACACAAGTGAACATTTGCCATTAAGTTTTACATTTTCTAACCAATATCATTGTTATAATTTTTTTAGGATTCTAAGACAATCACATTTATGAGTATGCAATTTGAAACTAAAATAATATGAAGTTAAAAAATTTTCTTATCACATAGAACAATTAAATGTTTTTAACTTTAAGAATATTTGACAATATGTATTAAAGGATTCGTTCTCATAATTTTATTTAATATAACATCCCTCTTTAACTTAGAAAATAGAATTATTAATACTTAACAAATAGACTACAATATGTTTTGTTGTTTTTTATAACAAACACTTAATTACTTAAGTATTTCCAAAATAGTGCATGTGGACGTTATCTCCTCTTCAGCTAGTGTCATACATTAACTTAAAAATATTCAGTTCAAAATTTTACAGTCGAGTTATAGCTTCTAGAAAATAGGGAAAAATGCGAATAACATGATAAAATAAAACCATATACCTTATCAAGAAATATAAATTTTTTTTATCTTAGGTTTAAGTCTCGTTACACCAGTTTAGTTTAGACCAGCTTAGGTATTTTCAAAGAAGTGCATTTTCGCGTTATCTCCTGGGGAATCTCCTCGTTAGTTAGTTTGAATCGAGTTTGCTCCTAGCACTGTGCGAATAACCTGATAAATGAAAACCATATACAGTTACTCCCAAAATTGAGGGTACACCTACTCTTAAAACGGGAATCAATGTTTAGAATGAAAAAATTATATTAAATGAGGAAATAATTAAAACCTTTAAGCATAGATGCGTTTATTAGATCATAATTCATTATTTTGAATGATAAAACAAAATATTTGATAGTTTAAACATACATATAATAACTTATAAAGAAAATTAACAGAAATTGATAGCCACAAAATTGAGAGTACATGCATCTATTTTCCTGCATAAATCATGAATAATAAAGAGTTAATATTTAGTAGCATAACCTTTTGCTGATATGACAGCTTCCAATCGCCGAGGCATCGATTCCACAAGATGTCTAGGGGTATCGGGAGCAATATTCAGCCATTCTTCTTGCAATACCGATTGCAATTGTTCCTTGCTTGTAATTTGATGTTTTTGCACAGCTCTCTCAAGGTGGGACCACAGATTCTCGATAACATTTAAGTTGCGAGACTGTGGAGATGTATTAAGTTGATTCCGACAATGGTAAAGCAACCATTCTTTTACAACAAACGCAGTGTGCTTGGGGTCATTGTCTTGCTGGAATATGAAATTCGACCCCAGTCCCAATTTATCAGCATTTTCTTTCAAATTATTTTGCAGTATATTGATAAGCCATCTTGTGCATGACTCCATCAATGAATACTAGCTTTCCCACCCCCGGCGCAGCCATACACCCCCAAACCATCACCGACCCATCTCCGTGCTTCACAGTAGAAATTGTGTGTTTTAGGTGGTGTGAGGTATTGGGTTTACGCCACACCATACGGCGACCGTCACTGCCGAAGATGTTGAACTTACCCTCATCGCTGAAAATGACTTCGTTCCAAAACTGTTGAGGCTTTAAAATGTGTTCTTTAGCGAATTTCAATCGCTTGACTCTATTCCTCTTACCAATTAAGGGCTTTTTTCGAGCTACTCTACCATTATAGCCAGCCTTTCTTAGGACTCTTCGTACCGTTTCTGCAGAAACCGATCGACCTAAGGTATTAGAGGTACTGGCTGCAATTTTAGGAGCACTAATTTTAGGATCAATCTTCACTTGATGTAAAACTCTTCACTCGGTTATAGGGTTCATAATTTTCTTTCTCCCTCTTCCTTCGTTATTTGCCAGCATACCAGACTTTTGAAATTTTTGCAGGATTCTTGGATGCAGTTAACACTTCGCCCAACTACTTTAGCATATTCCGCTGGGAATTACCTTCATTTGACAATTTAATAACAAGTTTTCTCTCTTCGATCGTCGTTTCCTTCCGATTCTCCATTTAAATAAAGACATCAAATCACAAACATAAATTTGTTATCAGATAGCATTTGAAAGCCTTCATTTATCATAGATCTATTATCAAATTTCTATTTAAAAAAATACTGGTCGTTTTGCATAGCGATTAAAGAAGTGTACCCTCAATTTTGTGACATTAAAATGGAGTAGTTTTTCTTTCAAACCTTCATATTTTTGTTTCTCTCAATCAATTTCCATATCTTACATTTAATGTTATTTGGAAGAGTAATGTATGCATTTTTTGAATGTACAAAAGTGCGTTAACATAGCGTATAAATTACTACACCTGGTGATCCGATGGTGAATTCGGAATTAAGTGTACTCTCAATTTTGGGAGTCACTGTACCTCATCAAGAAATATAAATTTTTTTATCTTAGGTTTTATGTCTTGTTAAGACCAGTTTTAGTTGCCTACAAATGTAAAATGCTGTGGTGTCGCAATAAAATCACATAACGTAAAATTATTAAAACAACTAATGGTATTCTTATGTTTAAATTTCTTATGTAGAGTTTATAGTTAAAAATTGACTCTTTAGGTTCAAACACTAACTGCATTTGTGAAAAAGAATTTAAATATACTTTGAAAAGAAATTAGCTACTGGTATACAATGCATAGTGAGCTCAGTGTTTCAATCCTTAAAATAATTTGATATAACTATTATATAAAAGTTTTATGTACGGTACATCTCTGAAAAATATTATAGACGACAAAATTCTATGTCAGACTATATATATATATTTAAATAGTTAACATATAAAGACTTACTCTAGGAAATTCCATTAAGTATTATTTTCTAATTTTGAATGTAAAAATCTTAAATATTACATAATCTTTATTGGATCACATGTTTCTTGCTATAGAGTTTGAATTGGTTAAGACACTTCTCCAAACATGTTAAAATTTAATGAATTATTCCAAAAGAATATACGTGTTATAACATGCTAATATTTTAGAACTTTCCTTACGAACGCCTTATGAATAGTTTTTGACATTTTTGTTGTTGTCCTATAAATAGACAAGGTTCTTCTAAAATAGTTCAACAAACCAGAATTTATTTATTATTCCTTGCCTTTTCATTAAATCTATTAAATTCCTTCACTCCAAAAAAGTACTGTTCATTATTTACTTTAGTAAGTTTTAAAGAAATTATTTTCCACCTTAAAATTGTCAGAATATTCTTCACATGATTAAAAATACAACACTCACATTATTAAATTTATTTCGGTTTCTCTAAATAATTGAAGATTAATACATAACATTAAATCAATATTTATAAAAAAGGCGTTTATATATCATGAATAATATTGGATTTATTAAAATTGTTCACAACCTTGTTCACAAATGAGTTTTTCTTCCTAAGCGTTGCATAGGGGGAAAGGGAAACCGAGAAATATATTCTATACCTATATTTCAAACTTAAAAAAAAAAAAGTTAAGTTGATAAAATGTATAAATGCACACAAAATTTCCCTTGTTTAAGTTAACGTAAAGAAACTAATTTGAATTACTAAAGTTAAAAAATAACATTTTTTTTTAAGGTTTTGCGAAAAATTTTTCAAACTGTGTATTAGGTATTTCTTTTCAAACAAAAAAGTTGTTACCCACTTTATGTAATATGTTATTTATAAAAAAAAAAAATAACGAGTTATTTTATATGCCACGCGCACACACAAATAACTCAAAATAATAAGAATTAAAATAATTTTTAATTCATCGTCACAATTAACACAAATGATTTAAAGTGCCTTGTACTGTATAGTGTCTAAGGATATCTATATTACAACAAGTAGTTGACAAAGAAAATAACATACAACTACATACTTTCATTCAAACATCAATCGATTACAGCTGCTTCAAATTAGACACACACACACACACATGCTGCTAAAACCTCTAAAACATATTTTTCACGTCTCATAGTAAAATTGGTAGACTTTTTTGTATGCAAAAAGATGTTACAGATCAAAAAGTCGCTCCTAGAAAATACGTAAACAATTTGAGAAGTTTATGAGAAAGTACTTCTAATCAAACGGGATAATTAAATTGCACACACAATTGGAAATAGTTTTAAAACATTACTAACATTTACTTTCTTATTGTGTACATGGGGAAGTTTTCCAAATGCACATACGCGTACATAATTCACAGCTACTCGTCGTAATCAAAAGATCGTATGTTCTTGTGATGAACTAGATCAAAATTCCTTTAGTCACTTGAAGCTAAAATTATAATTGTTTTTATTTTTTCTTTTTTTTTTGCACCATACATTAAGTGATATATTTATTTTGAGACAACGCGATGGATGGTTGATCATTTTGTTTTAAAACTCACGATAACTAAATATGCATGATCGCAGCTCTTTTTGAAATTTTAAAGTCCTTTCGAAATTAGCATCCATTTACGATAATCATTTTAATATTTCTTAGAAAAATGGATTCCTGCATATATTTTTATAAGAAATCTCAAAGAATCCGTTTCTTCTTGCCCCCCTTAATAGTTTTTGAAATTATTGGTAATGTTGATGCGATTGACAGTTTTATCTTCAATTAAGAACGTGTAGCTAGTACTTTAGGGGAAAGTAATTGAATGTGCATTATCGAGATAGTGAATATAACTAAATTTATTATCTAACTTACTACACTTTGGCTTTGTTCTTGAAAATTATCCACTTTTTGGTGATATCCTTCTAGAAGAGTTACTTATTGGGTATAGAAATATAAAGCCTACAAATGCTTTGGCTCAAATTTCATAGATCATAATCTTTGGAAATTTTCCCATTTTAAATATTTAAATTACATTTGAAATATATAACATTTTTTTTAGTACGATATGATTTCTTAAGAACTTTTAAGCTTGATGCAATTTACCGATTAAAATGACAAATAATGTCGAGTGATCTGTTTTCAGCAAATTTATATAACCACTAAAAACTTGTTTAAATCTCGCATGCACGCAAACAATTTTGATACATACAGACATACAACACGGCGGAGTTTGGGGTTACAAGAAAAATTGTGCTTAATATTTTTAGTGAAATCAATGTAATTTTCGAATTAAACTGAAAATTTATTTCTTACAACAAACTATTTTCTAACACTCAGCGGGAGTAATTTTTAGTAAAATAAACATTTAAGTAAACTGAATTTGATATCTCACTTAAGAAACTAAATTTTAAAAATGCAATTTATTCTCCGGATGTATATTATATCTTGATTTACAATCTATTAAGGTATTTTTCTATCTATTAATCTGTCTATCAATCTTTCTCTATAAAAATGGAATAAATGTAAAACTACTAATAATGAACCTTAAAATTCGTAGTATAACATTTATTTTTAACAGAAAAAAAACATATCCATATTTACAAGTGCGCGCAATATGCGAAATGTGAAAATGAGATACTTAAAACAAAAGAAAAGATGAACTTAAAGTATCCAACTGATCGGTATAGATTTAAAAAAAGAAACACGTGAAAAAAGATAATAATCCTGATATTTAGTGTCCCTTAGACAAGAATACATATATAAAATTGCTTTAAAGACATAATGACACAAAAAAATATTTAAACGCCATATTGTGGCAAAAAATTAACTTCGAATAACATTTTTTCAAAATGTTCTTTTATAAAAATGCTTCTAAAATAATAATAATTTTCTTACATAAAGTAAAGACTTCTCCAGAGAGTCTGAAACATTTTTTTTTTTTGAAAAATTTACATTATTTTCTGAGTTACAACCAATTGAAATAGTTATCTGTGTGTTTTTTCCTAAAATTTCTCCCCTCTGCTGTAGTAAAACATGGATAAACCCACTTCTTAGTAATATATTTCACCAATTTAGTTGAGCATCTCTATAGATGTCTGAGCTATATGCAGGCAAAATATTTTTACAACAGAAGCATTTTTTCACAAAAAGAGAATATTTTGAAAATTGGTTGTTCAATGTTTTTTTTTTCAAAATATTGTACTTAATTTTTTTTGTTATTTTATTAATATTCTCAAAACAATTTTATGTACATTTTCTAATCTAAGTGACACCAATTATCATAAATATTATCCATTGATAGGCTTTGAAAAAAATAACGTTTCCGAATGTAAGTCGGAAACCTTACAAAAAATTTAATTTTCTAAGTAGATTGAAGTTCTGTTCATGTAAAAAAAATGACTTTTCATGTAAACATAACGGCTTGTTTTTCTTGAAGTTTATTATTGTCTTATTAAGATTTGAATAATAACCTGAATAAATAATTTCTAAATCTAAGAGCATTTTGCACCCATTTTTAAAATTTCTTAGTAAAAAAAGCGCATGTGGGTTATACGGCGAATATAAATAAACGTTAGTAATTACAGCTTGAAAGTGCAGGTGCATGCCATACATCATTGCGCGTTAAAAACTGGATTTTACGATACTGAAATAGTATTATGTCATTATTTTCAGATTGTATAAAATTCCGGAGAATAAATAGTAAAGTATTTTGTCATGTAAAATTCAACTAGAATTTAAACCATTACTGTTATTTTTTTTAAAAAATCGCAAATTATCTAACTTTAATAAATTTTAGAATAGGAGAGAGAGAAACTTAAGTTTGTGAACATAACAAACAGTTTAAATATCAAATAACCTAATATTAAGTTTACTATATTAAATGACTATGCAAAAGAATTTTGATACCTTGAGCGAAAAAATTCTTTCACAAAGAACAGAATATTTCCCACTTAATGTATAATAATATTTATAAGAGATAACCCCAAAAAGAAATAATATACGTAATGAATCATAGCATCAATAAAAATTTGATATATCATACTTTATTGCATCGTCATTAGTAACACACATGATTTACAACAAGTTGCATGCTATATTGAAAAGAAATGTATAATAAAAGCACAGTTAACAAAGAAAAAATACAAGTAACAATCATATAGTGTGATTTCAAAGTCAAACAAATACGACCCTTGCAAATTTAAAAAAAATATTAAAAGCTTTGAAAAAGGCTTTCAAGTCTGACTAAAATTTTTAATATTTCTTTTAGTATGCAAAAGCGTTTTACACAAAATACAGTTGATTAAAATATGCTGAAAATTTCTATGGGGAACTGCATTTTTCCACAAAGATGCAAACTGATTTTTAAACTTTTACTTTGAGAACATGAAATTCTTCACAATATAACTTCTATTTGGAGTGATTATGGAAAAGTATTTTTAACGAGGAACTGTAAGTAAAACATTTTTGACAAATTTCTAACGAATTTTTTTGTATGAATGTTCATATGAGTTGTTAAAGAAGAATTTTTTAAAAATATTTACTTGCAAATTTCACAAACAAAAGGCTTCTATTTTGAATGAATCTTCAAATGGCGTTGAAGATTAATATTTTGTGAAAAAGTCTTTTTGCAAATTTCACAAAAAAAATGCTTCTCTTTAGTATGGATATTTAGATGTGTTTGAAGATTACCTTTTCGTGAGAAAGTCTTTAAGCAAATTTCGCAAACAAAAGGCTTTTCTTCAGTATGGATGCGTAAATGATTTTTAAAGTAGAATTGTGTGTAAAACATTTCTTGCATATGTCACAAACATAAAGCTTTTCTTTTGTGTGAATGCGTTCATGATATCTTAAAGAAGAAGAATGAGAAAACGCTTGCTTGCATATTGCACAGATATAAGGCTTTTCTTTAGTATGAATACGCAAATGGGATTTTAAAGAAAATTTTCGAGAGAAAGACTTCTTACAAATTTCGCAAACAAAAGACCTTTCTCCGGTATGAATGCGCAGATGTCTGTTAAGATTACCTTTTGCACCGAAAGACGCCATGCAATATTTACAAGAATAAGTATTTTCATTAGCATGAATGGACATGTGTCTCTCTAAACCTTTATTGTCAGAAAAATGTTGATTGCAATTATTACAAATATAAGGTGAATTCTTGGTATGAAAGAGAAGGTACTTTTCCCGTGCGTGGAGCCTTTCATGTAACTTCACATCTTGCATCGAACACAACGACTTATTGCATACATTGCATTTATTGATATTTCTTTCGGATCGAAACTTTAAATGCCTCACTAAGTTTCCAACTGTTGAGAAAGTTTTTTGACAAAAGTTACATTTTTTATTGATATTTCCGTTAAAATTTTGGGATTTTGGAACCAATTCTGTCGATGTAACATATGGTAAACATTCGATGTCAATCTCTGTTTTCGTAGAACCTTCTAAGTTGTTTGAAGAAGACATGGTTGAAAAACGACTTTTAAAGATTTCAGAAAAGCACAACTTACCAGTTGAATTGAATAATGTAAAAATTCGAATGAACTTCTAATGATACATAGCTTAGCAATCCATGTATTTTAAAGATTTATTTGAGTTGTCTTCCTTATATACAGAGTCAGCTCAGTTCATTTCAGTGAAAAGAAAGCACCATAATCTCGGAGATTTAGAGTTCAGGAATTCATTTAAGCTATAAATTTCGGCATATAAACTCAACCGTAGAAGTCAATTGTTTGTTCTTTGGGAAATATCAAATGGCTTGGAGCTAGTAGTTTTAATTTTCTAATGATTATATTTCCTGATTTATATCGCTTGTGTTTTTTGCGAGTAAATGAAAATTTCATTTTTAAATATTTTAAGTTTGTAATATATCAAGCAACATATATTCTGAAATAAACATAATTTTGATTCTAATACACATATATTCATTTATACGTAAAATATCCTCTTGATATCGAAGCACGCTCATATGACGTGGTCGACAAATCAGTTGCATCCTAATACCAGGTTTTTCACAGAATGTCTGAATTTCAACACTTTATAATATTTATTGCAATATAACATAATCGTATGACTCATACATCGAGTGAAAGAGCAACATAAACAGTTTGGCGCGTGAAACGTGTGCTAATTTTTTCTGGTTTCTCAATGGTCAGTGCGCTAGTAGAAAAATATCGACTAGTGAACAGAAAGAGTTTTGTGTTCTTCACTTTGCAAAGACTGAATATTTTATTACTGGTCAACGAGCATTCCGTATTAAATTCGTTTGTCCATCTCCAAACGAAAGTAACATGCGTAGATAGTATTGATTGACAGTTTTATCTTCAATTAAGAACGTGTAGCTAGTACTTTAGGGGAAAATAATTGAATGCGAATTATCGGGATAGTGAATATAACACTAAATTTATTCTCTATTTTACTACACTTTGGCTTTGTTCTTGAAAATCATCCACTTTTGGTGATATCCTTCTAGAAGAGTTACTTATTGGGTATAGAAATATAAAGCCTACAAATGCTTTGGCTCAAATTTCATACATCATAATCTTTGGAAATTTTTCCATTTTAAATATTTAAATTACATTAAAGATATATAACATTTTTTATTACGATATGATTTCTTAAGAACTTTTAAGCTTGATGCAATTTACCGATTAAAATGACAAATAATGTCGAGTGATCTGTGGTCAGCAAATTTATATAACCACTAAATAACTTGTTTAAATCTCGCATTCACGCAAACAATTTTGAAACATACAGACATACAACACGGCGGAGTTTGGAGTTACAAGAAAAAGTTGTGCTTAATATTTTTTGTGAAATTAATGTAATTTTCGAATTAAACTGAAACATTTATTTCTTACAACAAACTATTTGCTAGCACTCTCTCTCTCTCTCAGCGGGAGTATTTTTTAGTGAAATAAACATTTAAGTAAACTGAATTTGATATCTCACTTAAGAAACTAAATTTTAAAAATGCAATTTATTCTCCGGATGTAGATTATATCTTGATTTACAATCTATTAAAGTATTTTTCTATCTATTTATCTATCTATCAATCTTTCTCTATATAAATGAAATAAATGTAAAACTACCAATAATGAACCTTAAATTCGTAGTATAACATTTACTTTTAACACAAAAAAAGCATATCGATATTTACAATTGCGCGTAATATGCCGTAATGTGAAAATGAGATACTAAAAACAAAGGTAAACGATGAACTTAAAGTATCCAACTGCTTTCGGTATAGATTTTTTAAAAAAAAAAACGTGAAAATGGATAATAATCATGATATTTAGTGTCCCTTAGACTAGAATAGATGTATAAAATTTCTTTAAGGACATATTGACAAACAAATTATTTAAACGCCATATTGTGACAAAAAATTAACTTCGAATAACTTTTTTTCAAAATGTTCTTTTATACAAATGCTTCTAAAATAATAATAATTTTCTTACATAAAGTAAAGACCTCGCCAGAGAGTCCGAAACATTTTTTTTTTGAAAAATTCACATTATTTTCTGAGTTACAACCAATTGAAATAGTTATCGGTGTTTTTTGCTTAAATTTTCTCCCCTCTGCTGTCGTAAAACATGGATAAACCCACTTCTAAGTTATATATTTCAAAAAATTTTGTTGAGCCTCTCTACATATATCTGAGCTATATGCAGGCAAAATAATATTACAATAGAAGCATTTTTACACAAAAAGAGAATATTTTGAAAATTAGTTGTTCTATGTTTTTTTTTCAAAATATTGTACTTAGATTTTTTTTATTTTAATAATTTCTTAAAACAATTTTATGTACATTTTCTAATCTAAGTGACACTGATTATCATAAATAAAATCCATTTATAGGCTTTTGCAAAATTACGGTTCCGAATGTAGTCGGAAATCTTAAAGAAAATTTAGTTTTCTACGTAGATTGAAGTACTGTTCATGTAAAAGAATTGACTTTTCATGTAAACATGAAGGGTTGTTTTTCTTGAAGTTTATTTTTGTCTTAGAAAGTTTAGAATAGTAGCCTGAATAAATAATTTCTAAATATAAGGGCATTTTGCACCCATTTTTAAAATTTGTAGTAAAAAAAGCGCATGTTGGGTTATGCGGCGAATATACCTAAACGTTAGAAATTACAGCTTGAAAGTGCAGGTGCATGCTATACATCAGTGCGCGTTGAAAACTGGACTTTACGACACTGAAATAGTATTACGTCATTATTTTCAGATTATTTAAAATTCTGGAGATTAAACAGTAAATTACTTTGACATGTAAAATTCAACAATAATTTATAAATCATTACTTTAATTTAAAGAAAATCACAAATTATCTAACTTTAATTAATTTTAGAATAGGAGAGATACTTAAGTTTGTGAACATAACAAACAGTTTAAATATCAAATAACCTAATATTAAGTTTCCGGTTTTAAATGACTGTACATAGTAATTTTAAAACCTTGAGCGAAATATTTCTTTCACAATGAACAAAATATTTCCCACTTAATGTATAATAATATTTATAAGAAGTAAACAAAAAGAAATAATATACGTAATGAATCATAACATCAATATAAAATTGATATAATATCATACTTTAATGCATCGTCATTAGTAACACACCTGATTTACAACATCTTGCATGCTACATTGAAACGAAATGTATAACATAAGGAATTAACAAAGAAAAATACAAGTAGCAATCACATAGTGTGATTTCAAGGTCAAACAATTACGACCCTTGCAATTTTAAAAGAAATATTAAAAGCTCAGAAAAAGGCTTTCATGTCTCACTAAAATTTTTAAAGTGTCTTTTAGTATGCAAAAGCGTTTTACACAAAATAGAGTTGATTAAAATATGCTGAAATTTTCCATGCGGAGCTGTATTTTTCCACAAAGATGTAAACTGTTTTTTAAAATTTACTTTGAGAACATAAAATTCTTAACAAAATAACTTTTATTTGGAGTGATTATGGACATGTCTGTTTAACGAGGAACTGTAAGTAAAACCTTTTTGGCAAATTTCGCAAACGTATTTTTTTGTATGAATGTTCATATGAGTTGCTAAAGTAGAATTTTTTGAAAAGGTTTTCTTGCAAATTTCACAAACAAAAGGCTTCTCTTTTGAATGAATTTTCAAATGGCTTTGAAGATGAGTATTTGTTGAGAAAGTCTTCTTGCAAATTTCACAAACAAATTTCTTCTCTTTAGTGTGGATCTTTAGATGTGTTTGAAGATGACCATTTTGTGAGAAAGCCTTTAAGCAAATTTCGCAAACAAAAGGCTTTTCTTCAGTATGGATGCGTAAATGATTTTTTAAATTAGACTTGATTGTAAAAGATTTCTTGCATATGTCACAAACATAAGGCTTTTCTTTTGTGTGAATGCGTACATGATTTTTTAAATTTGAAGAATGAGAAAACGCTTGCTTGCATATTGCACAGATATAAGGTTTTTCTTTAGTATGAATACGCAAATGGGATTTTAAATAAGATTTTCGAGAGAAAGACTTCTTACAAATTTCACAAACAAAAGGCTTTTCTCCGGTATGAATGGGCAAATGTCTTTTAAGAATATCTTTTTCACCGAAAGAAGCCATGCAATATTTACAAGTATAAGTCTTTTCATTAGCATGAATGGACACGTGTCTCTCTAAACCTTCATTGTCAGAAAAATGTTGATTGCAATTATTACAAATATAAGGTGAAGTCTTGGAATGAAAGAGAATGAAAGACTGATTGAAGGTAGGGCTTTGGCGACGGACCACGTAATTTTGAACCATGGTCAAGTGACGTGGACGACACGTGAAGACTTCAGATTTAACGTGCATCGCTGCCCTACACGGCGGGTCTTTAACACCGTGCATCGTACACAACGGCCACTCCCTTGCGTGAAGACTTTCGTGTAATACCTTGCATCGTACACAACGGCTCATTGCATCGATCTTTCTTTCGATCGAAACTTTAAATGCCTCACTAAGTTTCCAACTGTTGAGAAAGTTTTTTGACAAAAGTTACATTTTTTATTGATATTTCCGTTAAAATTTTGGGATTTTGGAACCAATTCTGTCGATGTAACATATGGTAAACATTCGATGTCAATCTCTGGTTTCGTAGAACCTTCTAGGTTGTTCGAAGAAGACATGGTTGAAAATTTATTTTTAAAGATTTCAGAAAGCGCAACTTACCAGTTGAATTAAATAATGGAAAAATTCGAATGAACTTCTAATGATACGTAGCTTAGCAATCCATGTATTTTAAAGGTTTATTTGAGATGTCTTCCTTATATACAGAGTCAGCTCAGTTCATTTCAGTGAAAACACCTTAATCTCGGAGATTAAGAGTTAAGGAATTCATTTAATCTATAAATTTCTGCATGTAAACTCAATCGTAGAAGTCAATTGTTTGTTCCTTGGGAAATATCAAATGACTTGGAACTAGTAGTTTTAATTTTCTAATGATTTTATTTCCTGATTTATATTGCTAGTGTTTTTTGCGAGTAAATGAAAATTCCATTTTTAAATATTTTAAGTTTGTAATATATCAAGACACATATATTATGAAATAAACATAATTTTGTTTCTAATACACCTATATTCATTTATACGTAAAATATCCTCTTGATATCGAAGCACGCTCATATGACGTGGTCGACAACTCAGTTGCATCCTAATACCATGTTTTCTAACAGAATGTCTGAATTTCAACGTTTTATATTTATTGCAAAATAACATAATCGTATCACTCATACATCGAGTGAAAAAGCAACAGAAACAGTTTTGCACGTGAAATGTGTGCTAATTTTTTTCTGTTTTCTCAATGATCAGTGCGCTAGTAGAAAAATATGGACTAGTGATAAAAAAGAGTTTTGTGTTCTTTACTTTGCAAAGACTGAATATGTTATTAGTAGTCAACGAGCATTCCGTATTAAATTCGTTTGTCCATCAACAAACGAAAGTAACATGCGTAGAGAGTAACATCAGTTTGAAACAACTGGATGCATTTAAAAAAAGAATAAGGATAAGTACGGGACGACCAAGGCTTAGCGAATACATTGTTGTTCGAGTGAGAGAGTGTTTGTTGCGTAGCCTAAAGAAATGAGTTCTGCGGGGTAGGCGTGAATTAGCAATGACAGTGACGATTGTTTGGAAATTTTTACGCAAACACTAAGAACTACGTCGTTATCGTAGCAGTTGCTAGAAGCTATAAAACCGATAGACAACGGTTTACACGCCAGATTCGCAAATGACATGTAAAGTTTATAATGAACTCATCTATCGACTTGATGTGTGCCGTGTGACGAATGGGGCTCACATTGAAAGTTTGGTAAGCTTTTTATGCAAAACCGTTTCAGTTAATCTTTCCTCCAATGTATGAATTATATTTGTATGTTATGTAAAATAAATACTATAATGCCTAAAAACTCCGATATATATTCATTTTGAAACTCCCGGTATTTGCATTATCATTCAAAATTTAGAACAAAATCAGCACTGACAAAAATACTGCTCAAACATGTGACTAAACCACGACATCCGTCTATTTGTACGGAAGAAATTTCGGCGTTTTGGCCCTTTCAAATGTCACTATCATGAATAATGGAAGGTAGTTAATGTAATTTTTAACAGTTTGATCGTAATGGAGTTAGGAGGTAAAGTTATATTATTGTAATCTCAAATATCCATTTTAATTTGAATGTATGTTTATAATATTACACATTTTGACATTTTATTTGATTCTTATACTGTAGACTTTAAGTAATTTCAGCACATAAAGTTCTAGTTTTAAATTATTTAATGTGGTTTAACTTGTCTTTAGTATAATCTATATGTGAATACTTTAATTGAATGAAATATTGAATACGATATCGGAGTTCTTCTCATCGACTCATTCTTTTTTGTAACATTACTTGTCATTTCGAATGTGTTAATGATATGCACGCACTCTCTTAAATGTTAATGCTCTTAAGTCAATCTTCTGAATAACAAAAATGAGAATTGTGAAAAACATGAAAACATGGATACCTCAGAAAATTCCACTGATTGATGCATAGAACTAGACGGAAATTCAGAATCAAGACCATGCTTCTATTTTTTTTTTTTTTTTTTTTTTGCCTCTTGAAATATTTTTACGCCATGTGTTCTTTGCAATAAAAATGTTCACAAAAAATCCTTATTTATTTGCATTTTGTTTTTATTTCTTTGTACAAGTATGATGATGATGTAACCGAAGAAATTTCACTGCGGTCAGTCTCATTGTATTCATTTTTCTTTGATGACGTGAAGAAACACCATAATAATTTTGATTAGAAATTCAATTGAATTCCTTTTGCTCTCATTGGATTCTAACTTTGTTTAGAGGGATTTTCAGACGTCTGCCTGAGTAAATTCTTAATCCTTTAATCCGTAAATCTTTCAAACCATATTATCATATTCTAAAGGCAAATCTTTCAATATTTCGATTTTGTAAGTAATTTATAGTTTAAAAATACTAAAAAAAACTACGAATGAAACAAAAAAAATGAACATTTTAACATATTTTTCAAATCGAAAGGAATATTTAAGTTACACAAATACACACAATTAAAATATTTAAAAATTATTTAATTTCTTATTCTATAAATAGATAACTTTTCAAAACGCACATAGTTCTCTGAATAAAGACTTTTAAAAATTTATTTTATTCTCTAAATGCAGATTATATCTAGATCTATATATTTATCTATTTTTATATCTTTTTATCAATTTTTCTTTCTATCTACTCTCTCTCTCTCTCTCTCTCTCTCTTTCTCTCTCTCTCTCTCTCTATATATATATGTTTGTGTAGGAATGGATGGGCACATATTATATCACTCCTATATTCTTTAATGACGTAATGCCAAGAGAGCGCCACCTAGCTGACAAGGCGGTTCGAGGATAACGAGTAAACTAGACTCGAATGGAACGATTGCGCGGGAGACGACTAAGAGGGACGACGGCGAGAAGACGATGACGCGAGTGCAGGAACGAAACGCCTCGTGGAATCCAACGATCTAATGATGTTTCGATTACTTTTTACTAACTTTAACCCTCCCTTGTAAATAATTCCCCTAAATAAATGTATATTTTACTCAATCTGGCCATTGTCACTCTCTATATGGGGGCTTGGCCTTCCACCTAACTTAAAATCCCCTAGAAAACCAAAACAAAAGGACGATGACGATGCAAAAAAAATGAATCTGTTCAATGTGTTCTTCAAAGTGAGTTTGGCGATTTTCTTGAATTTCAAGTGCATTTATTCTACAACTTGTTTTTCAACGTGTATTTGACGATTGTCTTCTATTTCAAGTGTATTTATTCTTCGAAGCGTTTTGTGATTTGACGCTTTCATTCAATTTCAAGTGTTGTGTGAAAATTCACGATTGTGAAGATATTTATTCGGTAATTTTTCCGACATCAATATTTTCTGCAACACTCTTATACATTTATGAAAGTAATATTCAGCAAGCAAGACGTTGTGTGCAAAGGTTTACCGTGAGTTTTTTTCCATTGTTTTTTACAAACTCTCAGTGATTGTGAAAATATATTTTGAAACGGCTAATGTGACTGTAAAACGATATTTTTTAAACTTGTATAACTGCTACTAGTGACATTTTATTCTAGACTTTTATCCTTTCATAGCTTATTAATTTTTTTTCTATGTTGCAATATTTTACTCATATATCATTTTAAGTGATCTGCAAATATTTGTATATTTTACGTCTTTTGGTTCAATTTAAGTGATTTATTATGTATTATTTAACACTGAATGATATCCCAGTTATTGCGCAAACATTGAAATTTAGCAATACTCAAAATGTAAAATTATTGTACTCTGTTATTTTTAACGATCACCCATTCAGTAGTACCTCTAGAGAACAAATGCGAAAATTTACGGGTTTCGCACCAGATTTTGATATTGCTGACTACTCCACCGTTATTTTAAAAACAATTTAACCTACCCAATTCAATCTGTTTAGCTTATTTTTTACAACGAGAAACAAATGGAACTGCCGAAGAACTTTGTAATAATATTTTGCTTTCACTAGCTGAATTATCCACTTTTCATAATAAATTAAATACACGGGGTGTAGAAGAATGTACCGCCCCCGCGGGATACAGAAAATTCCTTTGCTTTCCCCCCACTTTCTACAGACAGGAAATCGGCAGACGCATTTAGCCCAATTGATGAGTCAGCCGTTCCCTCTATTTCGAAAAACGATTTATCGTGGCTTTTTGTTAAACATTTACTTGAAACTCTTCGTAATTTCATTGCAGATGACTCATACACAATCGAACATTTTTTTTTCTTATGTGTAAGAAAATTTAACGTTTTGCTCAATAACCGAACAAGAAAAAATAATTTTTGTAAAACGGCTTTTGACAGGAACTTCAAAATTATTTATTCAACCTCAGCTTGGTATAAACTCGTACAGTTTTATAAAAACACTACTTATTCAGGAATTTGGAAAAAAAATAAATCAAGCTCAATTGCATAGGGAATTACAAAATAGAGAAATGCGGCCTAATGAAACGGTATTCCAATATTTAGTCGCTATTCGGGAATTAGCGAATCGAGGCCAAGTATTTCTCGACGAAACTTCAATTATGGAATAGTGTGTTAACGGAATCCCCGATTCTCTCTTTCAAATAAGCTAATATTATATGGATGTACAATAATTCAGGAACTTAAAAAAAAATTAGGAATTTATGACAAGATAATTCAAAATAAAAGCAAAAATCGCTCTTCTTATGATATTTCGCGTAATCCAAACTTTAGTATCCAACGCCGTGATGTTGAAAGTATATTTCATAACCATCGATATGATAGATATCCAAAATTCAATGCACCAACGCCTAATTCAAAATTTGGGAATAAAAATTTTAGAGAGAGGAATCACGTAACTTGTTTTAATTATTCGTGATCCGGTGATATTTCTATATTTTGCCCAGATAAACATCGTGGTCCAAAGTGTATATTATGCGAAAATTTTGGCCATAAGTCTGATGATTGTCCTCAAAAAAATATGCCTTCTTCTAATAATGTTGATGAAATTTCCCCATTAACTACTAAGTGTAAAGAAGTTAAATTTTTATCTAAAAAAATATTATCTTTAGTTGATACCGGAAGTCAAGTAATCTTAATGAAAGAATATGTATGGAATCAATTAGGCTTCCCTTCTTTAATAAATAGTGGTAATATACTAACTGGTTTTGGCCTTTCAAAAACTCATGTAATTGGTTCATCCAACTCAACTGTTTCAATTGACAACCAAGACTTTTTTGTTAAAATTAATATTGTCCCGAACACTCAATGAACTTTGATATTATTATTGGTTGTAATCTAATTAAACAAGCTAATTTGACTACCACCCCTGATAGTGTTATATTTTCTAAGCCACAAATCGAAGTAACTGACGCTTCCCCACAACCATTTGTTTTCGCAATTACTGTCGACATTCCTAATTGTTATATTGGTCCTGAAATTCCAAAACAACCTCGCAATGATGTTGATGCATTACTCACATCTTATAGGCCGAATAAAATTAAAATGATGGATATTGAGTTAAGCATGATCGTGGTGGACGACAAATCAATTTATCATTCTCCAAGACGGTTACCTTTTACTGAACGTGATACAGTAGATAAACAAATAGATTAATGGAAACAAAATGATATTGTTGAGAAATGAGCAAGAGTTTTGAGAGAAGTTTCAAAAACAAAAGGCTTTTCTCCGGTATGAATGCGCAAATGTCTTTTAAGAACATATTTTTGACCTAAAGACGCCATGCAATATTTACAAATATAAGTCTTTTCATTAGAATGGATACACATGTGTCTCTCTAAGCCTTTATTGTCAGAAAATTGCTTATTGCAATTATCACAAATATAAGGTGAATTCTTTTTGTGAGAGAGAAGGTGCTTTTATCGTGCGTGAAGTCTATCATGTAACTTAACACCTTGCATCTAACACAACGGCTCCTTTCATACCTTGCATTTATTAATCTTTCTTTGGGATTGAAACTTTAAATGTCTCACTAAGTTTCCAAATATTGAGAAAGTCTTTTGACAAAACTTACATTTTTTATTTATATTTTCGTTAGAATTTTTGGATTTCGGAACCAATTCATTCGATGTAACATATGACGAACTTTCGATGTCAATCTCTGGTTTCACAGAATCTCCTAAGTTATTCGTTGAAGACATAGTTGAAAAACAATTTTTAAAGATTTCAGAAAATCAGAACTTACCAGTTGAATTGAATAATTGAAAAATTCGCGAATGAACTTCTAATGATACGTAGTTTCGTAATCCAAGGATTTTAAAGTTTTATTTGAGGCGTCTTAATTCTATAGAGAGTCAGCACAGTTCATTGCAGTGAAAACACCTTAATCTCGTAGATTTGTGTAAGGAATTCATTTAAACTCTACATTTCTGTGTCTAAACTCAACCGAAGAAGTCCTTTTTTTTCTTTGGGAAAGCTTGGAGCTAGTAGTTTTAATTTTCTAATGTTTCTTTTTTCTGAATTTTATCACTTGTGTTTTTTTAGCGAGTAAATAAGAATTCCACTTTTAAATATTTGAAGTTTGGAAAAATTTAAACGACGTATATTCTGAAATAAACGTAATTTTGATCTTAATACACTTATATTCAACCATACGTAAAATCTCCTCTTGATATTTATGCACTATCATATGACGCGGTCGACAATTCAGTTGCAATCCAATAACGGGAGTTTCTAAGAGAATACCACAGTTTCTATGCTTTATAATATTAATTGCATATAGCATATTCGTTTGACTCATACATCGAGTGAAAGAGCAACTGAAACAGATGACATAGGTGCGCAAAATGTGTGCTAATTTTTTCTCATTTATCAATGATCAGAGCGCTAATAGAAAAATATCGACTATTGAACAGAAAGCGTTTTGTGTTCTCAAGTTTGCAAAGACATAATCTGCTATGACTATGCAACGAACATTCCATATTAAGTTCGTTTGTGAACCTTCAGGTGATAATAATATGCGTAGATAGTATCATCAGTTTGAAACAACAGGCTGTCCTTGTAAAGGGATAAGAACGGGACGACCAAGGCTTAGCGAAGACAGTGTTGTTCGAGTGAGAGATTGTTTGTTGCGCAGCCTAAGGAAATCAGTTCTGCGGGATAGTCGTGAATCAACAATGACAGTGACGCTTGTTTGGAAAGTTTTACGCAAACGCTTAGAACTACCTCCTTATTGTAGCATTTGCTAGAAGCTCTAAAACCGACAGACAACGGTTTACACGCCAGATTCGCAAATGACATGTAAAGTTTATAATGAACTCATCTATCGACTTGAAGTGGACCGTGTGACGAATGGGGCGCACATTGAAAGTTTGGTAAGCTTTTAGGTAAAACTGTTTCACTTAAGCTGAATTCACACCAAGGCTATCAGCGTCGAGCTTTAACCGTCTAGCCAATCAGAGACTTCATTTCGGGCAAAATGAAGTCTCTGACTGGCTATTCGCTAGACGTCTGTACGCCTTGGTGTGAATGAGCCTTTACTCTTTCCATCAATGTAGGAATTATATTTGTAAATTATGTATAATAAATACTATAATGCGTAAAAACTCCGATATATATTCATTTTGAAACATTCAATCATTGCATCCTTATCCCAAATTTAGAAGAAAATCAGCTCTGACAAAAAATACTGCTCAAACATGTGACTAAACCTCTACACCCGATAATTTCTAGGGAAGAAATATCTGTGTATTAGCCCGCACAAATGGCAAGATCCTTAAGAATGGAAGGTAGTTAATGTAATTTTAACAGTTTGATGGGAAAGGATTTAGGAGGAAAAGTTATATATTAGTAGTCTTAATTATACCTTTTTACTTTGAATGCATGTTTATAATGTATCATATTCTGACATTTTAATTGATTCTTATATACTCTAGACTTCAAATATTTTCAGCATATAAAGTTCTAGTTTTAAATTACTTAATGTGTGGTTCAACTTGTCTTTAGTATAGTGAATATGTGAATACTTTAATTCAGTGGTTCTCAAACTTTAACCACTGGCGACCCAATTTTCAATCATTACTTTTATCGCGCCCCCCTAAAAATAATAATGTATTGAATGCGATAATACACTTTTTGGCGCTAAAGCTACAATATGATCATAATTATAAACCGTACAAATTAACAAGATAAGTATTAAATTTTGTATATGTGTTACTTTTAAGTATATATATTTTTATATTTTTGTTTTACTTTTTAGTTCGATTCACTATAAAAGCGTATTTTTTTAGTTTGTTTTTAAACTATAACTTGTTTTATAATTATTTTTACTATTCACGATAAAAATCACAATTCCAGTGAATAATTTAATTAAGAGAAAATATACTTACCTACTTTCAAGGACTTTTTAATTTTTCTTTGATGATTTGAGAAAAAATCCAATAAAACTAAAGAAAACTTTCCAAATGCGCGTGTCCTTAATAATGGACATAAATCACAGACACTTTTCGCTAATACAGAAACGTTATTTTCCAGTAAAACTGTCATATTTTGTTCCCGTTTTGCTGTCGTTTGATGATCTACAAGTAAGCATTTTGAACTTTTTTTTCCTTGCGTTTTTTTGACAAGGCGAAGTGCTACATTTATGGCTTCATAGTTTTTTTGATAGTGTTCTTTAGGCAGCATTTGAAAATTTCAATTCAACTCAAACGTTTCATGTCTATCGCTTTTCTCATTTTTACTTTCGCTATCACGATTAATATGCATTATTTCATCAGGTTCTCCAATTGCCTGATCAGTTTCATCTTCCTTCAATAAAGAGATCACAAATGCCCATTTTTTTATATTCTGCTCATTTACAGTTATAAACCATAATAAGTCGTACAACACAGCAATCAAAACCACAAAGTTAATCATAGGGGAAAGTATAGCATATTCATAGAAAATATTTTTGATCAAAAGTGGTCGTGCAGGGAACTCGATCAAAACAAGTACCTTGATTGTAAAAAACCGTTTGCCCCTCTCAAAAAAGAGGCATGCATGTGACAAATTCATTTGAGTTTGCATTAAGACTGTCTAATAGGAGGACACTGTCAAGGTCACTGTTAACGAATAAACAGTTTTACCAAAGTTTAGAGTGATTCAGCGCCTCATGCGACCGCTCCCATGTAAAAAGTGAATTCGATACAAAAACATCGATGTCAGTTCTAAAAAATAGTTTAAAACTCATAAAATACATCTCATACAACTCATAAAAATACAACTTGGCCAAATAATCCTTCAAAGTGCTCAATATGCTTATCAATATATCATAAAACTCATTTACTTGGGGAAAAAAGCAACAGAAAAATATTATTTACAGCTTTCCTAAAAGAAAAAGAGACAGAGTTAAACATGCCAGTAAGCTTGAAGGTCAAAGAGATGATAATCAAAAGTAGTATTCTAAGGGTTAAAAGGAACGTTATAAAAAAATCTCTCATCGTGGGATTACAGGAAAGCAAACAAAATTTTTATTTGGTTTTAGGATCAAAGATAGCTAATGAGCGTTTGAAAGTGGAAAACCAGATGATATATATATATATATATATATATATATATATATATATATATATATATATATATATAATTTATATCAGTGTAAATGTGTATTTTTTACTTTGAAAGAAAGCATTTTTTTTTACTGCATTCCAAAAAATAATTTTTTAAGCCTTTATATTTTCAATATGCTCGCGACCCCCTCGCAGGGGTATCGCGCCCCCCCAGGGGGGCGTCCCCCACAGTTTGAGAAACACTGCTTTAATTGAATGAAATATTGAATAAGATATCGGGGTACTTCTCATCGACTCATTCCTTTTTGTAACATTGACTATAATCTCAAATGTGTTAATGATATGCAAGCACTCTTTTATATGTTAATGTTCTTAAGTCAGTGGTTCTCAAACTTTCACTACTGGCGCCCCCCTTCTCAATGACATTTTTTATCGCGCCCCCTTTATGCATTAATAATGTACTGAATGCAATAATAATGAACTTTGAAGCTAAAGCTACAATACGATCATAATTATAAACCGTAGAAATTAACAAGATAAGTATTAAATTTTGTAGATCTTACTTTTAAGTAATATATTATTTTTTGTTTAGTTTTTAGTTCGATTCACTATAAAAGCGTGATTTTTAGTTGGTTTTAAAACTATAATTTATTTTATAGTTATTTTTACTATACACTATAAAAATCACAATTCCAGTGAATAATTTAATTAAGAGAAAATATACTTACCCCTACTTTCAAGGACTTTTCAATTTTTCTTAGAAAATTTGAGAAAAAATCCAATAAAACTAACGAAAATGTTCCAAATAAATAATGCCCTTAATAAGGGACATAAATCACAGACACTTTTCGCTAACAACACAGGAACGTTATTTTCCAGCTAAACTCAAATCAACTCAAACGTTTCATGTCTCACGCTTTTCTGATATTTACTTTCGCTATCTTGATTACTATGCATTATTTCATTAGGTTCTTCAATTGCTTGATCAGTTTCAACTTCCTTTAATAGGGATCACAGATGCCCATTTTTTTAATATTCTTCTTATTTACATTTATAAACCATAATAAGTCGTACAACACAGCAATCAAAACTACAAAATTGTTCATGGGGAAAGTGTAGCATGTTCTAAAAAATAATTGTGTAAAACGTTTTTCATTATGCATTATATGTTTCAGAATACTCATGCTTATCCATATATCATAAAACTCTTTCACATGGAAAAAAGATGAAACAGAAATATATTATACATATTTACAACTTCCCTAAAAAAAGACAGAGATAATCATACCAGTAAGTTCGAAGGTAAGCTAAAGTATTATTTTACGTTAAAAGAAACGTAATAAAAAAAAATCTCTCATCGTTTGATATCGTTAAAAGAAACGTAAAAAAATCTCTCATCGTTCTCATATTGACCGCAAAGCAAACAAAATATTTGTTTAATTTGGTTATAGGATCAAAGATGGCTAATGAGCGTTTGAAGTGGAATCTTTTATTTTTGATGATCAGCAGATGATAAAAATAAATTATATCAGTGTAAATGTGTATTTTTTATTATGTCAGAAAATATCTTGTTTTACTTCATTCCAAAAAATTATTTTTTAAATCTTTTATTTCCAATATGCTTGCGCCCCCTCGCAGGGTTACCGCGCCCCCCAGGGGGCACGCCCCATAGTTTGAAAAACACTGTCTTAAGTCAATATTGTGAGTAACAAAAATGAGAATTGTTAAATTGTCGACATGGAAACAAGGATACCTCAAACTGTAACTGACCGATGCATTCAACTAAACAAATATTCAGAATCAAAACCATGCTTCTATTTGTTATGCTTCTTGAAATGTTATTACGCCATGTGTTATTTGCAATAAAAGTATTCACAAAAAAGTCCTTATTTATTGAAATTTTGTTTTTGTTTTTTTGTTCAAATATAATGTTGAAGTAACCGAAGCAATTTCACTGCGATCAGCCTCATTGTATTCATTTTATTTTGATGCCGTAAAGGAACACTATAATAATTTTGATCAGAAAGCGGTCAGCCTCATTCTATTCATTTTATTTTGATGACGTAAAGGAACACTATAATAATTTTGATCAGAAAGCGGTCAGCCTCATTCTATTCATTTTATTTTGATGACGTAAAGGAACACTATAATAATTTTGATCAGAAAGCGGTCAGCCTCATTCTATTCATTTTATTTTGATGACGTAAAGGAACACTATAATAATTTTGATCAGAAAGCGGTCAACCTCATTCTATTCATTTTATTTTGATGACGTAAAGGAATACTATAATAATTTTGATCAGAAAGCGGTCAGCCTCATTCTATTCATTTTATTTTGATGACGTAAAGGAACACTATAATAATTTTGATCAGAAAGCGGTCAGCCTCATTCTATTCATTTTATTTTGATGACGTAAATGAATACTATAATAATTTTGATCAGTAAGCGGTCAGCCTCATTCTATTCATTTTATTTTGATGACGTAAAGGAACACTATAATAATTATGATCAGAAAGCGGTCAGCCTCATTCTATTCATTTTTATTTGATGACGTAACGGGACACTAGAATAATTTTGATCAGAAGTTAATCTGAATTCTTTTTGCTTTCATTGGATTCTATCTGTTTTGTTTAAACGAATTATTAAACTTCTGCCTGAGTAAATTCTTACCTATTTAATCCGTAAAGCTTTCAAACAACATTATCATATTCTTAATGCAAAACTCTCAATATTTCGATTCTTTGAATAATTTATAGTTTAAAAAAAAACTAAAAAACACGCTTTTATAGCGAATCGAACTAAAAAGTAGAAAAATAAATCATCCTTAATATTAAAATAAAAGGATTAACGAGAAAATTAATGTCATTGGGGTAAAGGCATGGAGTCATCTGTATTATTTGTTATAATTTTGTACTAGTTCTATTCTGAAATGCTGAGTGAGTGTAAAAATGTAGTACAAAGCACCCCATGTTTTTGCCACAATGACATTCATTTGCTAGTTAATCATTTAATTCTTACATGGCGAATTTTTTTTTGTTTACTCTTTATTACAATTCACTATAAAAGCTTGTTTTTTAGTTTTTTTGATACTATAATTATTTTTAATTTTTTAGTTCGATCCACAAAAAGCCTGTTTTTTTTAGTTTTCAAAACTATCATTTATTTTTGGTTGAATTTGTCCTTGAGTTTCATATTTTGTGCCGGATTTACGTGGCTGCTAGAATTTCTCATGCTCTTCAAAGGTTATTAATTAACGAGTCTGAAGGATATTTATTCTCCCCACTTACGGTCCTTGGATGAGTTCCATATCATTAAATAACAAAGATTCCGTCACTATAGATACAGGTGTAATTAATAATAATGCGTTAAGAAGAAATATTAAGTGTTAATCGTATTATCATTTTCGTATTAACATGTGTTGTTAAAATGTTAATTCGTATCATTACTTCCAAACGTATTAGTGTATCAAAATAAAAAAAAAACATATTCAGCAGTTAGAAAATGAATTTATCACCTTTTAAATGTATTAGTAAAGCATTAATTCGTATCAACACTTTTAAACGTATAAATATTGCTTTACAAATATAAAATAAAAATTATTTAGCTGTAAGAACATACATTATTTTTTATTCACATGCAAGAGTCATTTTTTTTTATTTCCATAGTCAGAAAAATTAGACTTAAATTATGGTAAGAAATTGTTGACGCACCAACTCTACCCTTTCTCACATAAATAAAATTTTTGTTGTTTTATTTGTGATAACAAAAATTCTATTTGCGGTTTTAGAGTTTTACATTAATCTTTTAGTCGCTAAACCTGTAATTACTCGCCCAATCTGAAAATGGTTTATGCAATAAGTATTTAAATGTGGTAGTGGTAGACGGAATCAGTCGCCAAATCTGGAAGTGGTATACGAAATTAGTCGCCAAATCTATAAATCGTATTCCTAATTATCCTGATCAGGAGAATGGAACAAATTTATGAAATTATTGTATTGTTATCGGTCCTTGTGTGGCAAGTGTGCAAAATTTCGAATTAGTCTGACCATTTAAAGTGGGTAAAAACAAGTTCAAATATTCCGTTACATACAAGTGAAACGTATAAAAGCTTATTAAAAAACAAGAAGAAATACAAACAAATTTCTCTAAATTGAATTTGAATCACAATAATTTTTTTGATAAAAATGATCAATGAAAATGTGGTCATAATCATAAACACATGATCGCAATCTTATGTTGTTCAGTCGTGTTATTTTGTTCTACTGACATTGAATTCTCACCCTATATGCAAATTGAATTCCTCCAGGTTTAAAGTTGTTTTAGCTATATGTACAGAAATAGCCTGAATTTGACGCATAACACACATTTCCGGACATTGTAACTCATGCATTTGTTTATAATATAGTGTATTTAAAACTTCAAACTATATCATAAATAATTAGTTTTTCGTTTTAACGTGTAAAATGATAGCTCATTTAGCATTAGGGTATAGAAAATAAAATGCCAAACACATTTTATAAAAGAAAAAAAAATGTGTCAACTGGGATAAAAACGAGTATTTTGATAAAATATATGATTTTCTAAGGGATAGTGAAACCAAAATATAATATTAAAGTTGGAGTCCTTTAATGTCTGAAAAAATGTTCGGAATTTGGTCCCTATTCTTTAACATTAGCCGAAGCCAGCCTTAAAACTCTAATTATAATGGCATGCAAGTTAGGATAGTAGGATGCCAACTCAGGTGTTGTCCTCGTCACTACTAGTATGGAATTCAAAATTTAGTTTTTAATATTAGAATCACTAATTTTTTTTTAATCACAGAGAAAAATATATTGTGATTCGAGCTTTAAAATGTTAAAAGTAGGGTGGATAACATGTATCAACGGATATGTTTTAAAAAAATTTAAAATTGAATCATGTTTAAAAATTAATTTGTTGTATATTGTGCTTTTAGGAATTTAAAAAATTCAAAAATTCAATTACAAAAGAACCTGCTTTTGTTCGATAACGCATTAAAAGAAACCACACATAAAAAATATTGGATAATATATTTCTTAAATACTTCCATATAAAAAACAACTTATTCGATATACTACAGAATTTCCTTTTATGGGACAGAGATGGACTACAAAAATTAATACGTTTTTGGAAAATACGTCAATCATTTATGAATATTATAAGATATAATACTTCAAATCGAAATAAATATTTAAATTACACACACACAAACATACAATTGGAAATATTTTAAAAACATTTAATTTCATTTTGTGTCCTTTTGATGTTTTTATAAATTTCCAAAAATTCCGGAGATTAACTATTAAAGTGCTTTGACATGTAAAATTCAAATATAATTTAAACCTGTATTTCAATTTTTATAAATCACAAATTATATTGCTTTAATAAATTTAAGAATCGTGGAAAAACGTTTCTCTAAACTTCTGTAAGCATAACAAATGTGTGTGTGTGTGTGTGAATTTAGCTCTAAAATAATTGAATATTAAATTTAATATTTTGAACGGCTTTCCAAAATAATTTTGAAGCTTCAAGCAAAATATTTCTTTCTCAAAAACTAAAAAAATTCTCTTTTAATGTATACTATATTTTATAAGAAGTAACAGGAAACATATATCATACGCAATGAGAGAGGATCATAAAATCAAAAAGAAAATTAAAACCAATCTTTAATTCATCGTCATTAGCTACACAATTGATTGCTAATAAAAGGAAATCTATATTAATAAAGAGTGTTTTTTTTTCAGGTATAGAAGTTTAGGTTGGCATTACTTTCCAAGATGGCAACCGATTTAACAGCTGTCAAGTGATTTATTCTCAGTTTGGTTTGGCAATTCATCAAAACGATCATCAAGCAAGGCGTAGATTCGTCGAATGGGCCCAAAACGAGATTGCCGTTGTTCCCGATTTTCATAAGCGAATTTTGTTTAGCGATGAAGCGCACTTCTGGTTGAATGGCTACGTCAACAAACAAAACTGCCGCATTTGGAGTGAAGCTAATCCACAAGTGTATGCCGAAACACCGTTATATCCAGAAAAACTGACTGTTTGGTGCGTTATATGGGCTGGTGGAATCCTTCTTCAAAAACGATGAAGGCCACAACGTTACAGTCAATGGTGATCTATATAGAGCCATGATTACTAACTTTTTCATTCATGAATTGAACAATCATTATGTCAAGAGCTGTGGTTCCAACAAGACGGCGCAACATGTCACAGCTCGTGCCACAATCGATTTATTGAAAGACACGTTTGGTGACCGCCTAATTTCACGTTTTGGACCTGTGAATTGGCTTCCAAGATCTTGTGATATAACACCGCTAGACTATTTTCTGTGGGGCTATGTAAAGTCATTGGTCTATGCGGATAAGCCACAAACGCTTGTCCATTTGAAAAACAACATTCGCCGTGTTATTGCTGATATACGGCCACAAATGTTGGAAAAAGTCATCGAAAATTGGACGTCCAGATTGGACTACATCCGAGCCAGCCGTGGCAGTCATATGCCAGGAATCATATTTAAAATGTAATGCCACAAGATTATCTTTCGAATAAAAAAAATTCATGTCAATCGAATAATACATCGTTGTTTTATTGCAATTTAAAATTCTATACCTCTAAAAAAATACCCTTTATAAGCTGTTGGCACAAAGAAAAATACAAGTAATATTCACACATTTTGATTTCAAAATCTAACAAATATGACCGTTTCAGTTTAAAAAGTAATATAAAAGCTCTGAGTTATATTTTAATGTCTCACTTAAAATATTGAAGTTATTTTTTCTATGCGGAAACGATGTTTATAAAACAGTGTCGATAAAAGTATGTTGAACGTTTCCTGTTAATCTGTTACTTTGAGAAAAAGACATTTTGTACCAGTTCACAAGAGAACTAAATTTTAGGAAGAATAAGCAAACCCCAGTTTTCAATGAGGAACTTTGAGTAAAATATTTCTTGCAAATTTCTCAACCCCATTTTTTCCTATCAATGTGAATATGAGTTTTTATAGTAGAATATTTTAAAAACGTTTTCTGTAAAATTTCACAAACAAAGGGTTCTCTTTTGTACGAATCTTTAAATGTTTTTTTAATTTAAATTTTCAGACAATGTTTTCTTGCAAAATTCACAGACATAAGGATTTTATTTTGTAGGACGCGCAAATGCCTACTTAAATTAGATTTATCAGAGAAAGATTTCTTGCATGTATCACAAACAAAAAGTTTCTCTTTCGAATGAATACGCAAATGGGCTTTTAAATGAGAACTTCGAGAAAAAGATTTCTGGGAAATATCACAAACAAAAGGCTTTTCTCCTGTATGAAGGCGCAGATGTGTTTTAAGAATATCACTTCGTGATAAAGTCTTCATGCGAAAATCGCAAGCATAAGGTTTTTCGTTTGTATGAATAGGCATGTGTCTCTTTAAATCTTTATTGTAAGAAAAATATGTATTGCAATTATGACAAACATAAGGAGTTTCCTTTGTGTGAACACGTAGACGTGCATTCAAATAAGAATTGCTGGTAAACGATTTATTGCATACATAACAAGAAAAGGGCTTTTCCTTCATGTGACTCCGTAAGTGTCTCTTCAATTCTGACAAGTATTTAAATTTTAATTTACATACTTCGCAACTGTATGAATTTTCCTGTGATTCATGCTTTTCATGTAATGTAACACTCTGTACTGAACACACTGAGAATAAATCACTTGACAGCTGTTAAATTGGTCGCCATCTTGGAAAGTAATGCCAACTTAAACTTCTATACCTGGAAAAAAAAACACTCTGTACAAATCATTATATCAGTATAAATGGGTATTTTAATTTTTATTACGTTAGAATGTATTTTGTTTGTTTAATTTTAATAAATTAATATATTTTTTTTAAAAAAAACTTTTTGCATTCGATTTTTCAATATGCTCGCGCCTTACTCGTAGAATTAGGCTGCTTAGGGGGCGTGCCCATGAGTTTTAGAAACGCTGGCTTAATATGTTCTTCATTTCCTGTCAAACAGTACTCAAGATGAAAAACCCGTATATATACTATTTTGTTTTTCTCTCATTGCTGTGCTGGTAGATTATTCTAATGCGACCGATTTCATATTGTGTGTGTGTGTGGTAAATTTTATACATATTTCAGTGACTGCAAATAAACTTTCGTGTTGCTTCCTACTTAGACGTCAAAAAAAGCAAGAAAATGTTTTTTAATTTTAAGAGTCGTTGTATATACTACTAAATCTGCAAAGGCAGGAAGTTAAACTGAAATGACAATATTGGAGATTCGTTGTGATATTCCAAAAAAAATTATTTTCACTTCTCCGAGGATCAAAGATACGGGATCCTTTGCCAATAACCCAAATTGATCATATATTAGGGAAAATTCAGATGCAAAAATATGAATAGAAATAAAGAAAATGTATATTTCTATTTTCAACTAAATTTCTTATGCCCCCGACGCATTACATGTTTTCTTTGCTTTCGATAATTCCCAAATGTTCAACAGATTGTCAGTAGACCTTATTGTTATTTGCTTAAAAAGACTTGGTACCCCTAAAATCACAGACCTATCGTTTTTTTTTTATTTTCATTTAATCTTATTCTTTGCATTATTATCTTTCGATTGATGTATCACTTGTGCATGTCGGAAAGTTAGAAGTTGAATAAAACTTCATTTGAAAACAAATCAGGTGATTCAGCCACACCCCCTTTTTAGAAAAAAAGGGTTTAAAAAAAGTTTAAGTTTAAAAAAAGGGTTTTGATAAAAAAAATCTTATTTATAAAGAGAAATAATAACATTAAAAAAAAGCATGTGCAATATATAAAGCAGAATATTTTCGAGGCAATATATAAAATCATTTTTTTTTCTTTGTGAAATGTGTGCATGTAAATTTTTTAAATTAATGCATTTTATATATTAATAATTTTATAATTTCAGTTTTTATTCCTGATATATTTTTCATACAAATGTAATACTTGAATATTATAAGAAGAAAAACAGCTAAAATTTCTGTTGTGACAGAAAAAAAATATTTTTGAACGTTTTTCTTGAATTTTCTTGTGCAATTAGTACTCTCTAAAAGTTGATCATTTATAAAAATGTGTGAGTTGAAAAAATGTGAAAATGCAATTATTTTAAAGAAAAATGTATAACTAATATCTTAAAGTGATATTTTAAGTTTAATTAAGCTTATAATAATTATTTTTTAAGAATTATATACTTTAAAGTGGCTTTTCTCAGTTTGTGTTTTTCGAAACCTTAGTGCATTCAAAATGCTACTTCTTCGACAATTATTTACCAATCACTTCCATTTTTTTTCCTGCGAGTTAAAAATAAAGCATGTAATAATATTAGGGATCCGTTTTGCTATAAACTGAATACTTTTTTTAAAAAAATAAAATGTAAAACATGTAGGCTTTTTCGTTGATTTTTAGCCTGTATAACAACATTTTATTTTTTTTTCTCAAAAACGATTAAAGTTATTCTAAAATCGATCTCTAAAGTTGTTTAGAACATCCATAAGAATATTATAAAAAAATTTCAGGTCAAAAAATTAATTTTTACAAAAGGAGTAGGATTTTAAAATTTTCCCAATTTTCTTCAAAAAATTTAAATTTTTAAAATTGTGTAAATAATATATAAAAATTTTCATCTGATATCCTTTTCTTGAATAGAAACATCGTATAAAATGCTAAAATATAATTTTTAAATACGTAAATAAAGAAATTTGCTCGAAGGGTACCAATTCCTCTTAATAAATATACCATATATTTATTATTAATAAATATACCATATATTTATTAAGTCATAATATTTTCCCTAACAACTTGAAAAAAGTCTAAGCTTTTGTGTTCAAACCGAAATAAAAGTCTTTCATCCATTAAACACTAATAAATGATTGGTTCTTCTTTTTTCTGAACAGTATGTTGTGATACAAATGTCTTTTATTTTCTTTTTTGAATAACAGGAAAATACTCATTCTTGATACATAAACATAATTAGAAGTACAAAACTTTCGTATCTGCATGTCTACAATTTACGTTTAGAGCTGTATTTATATAACAAGGTTTGTCTCTATAGTATTATTTTACAAACTATGCGTTATAAAATGTTATATGTGCACAGTTTTCCATTGGTTTATATAATGGTCTAACTGACTCATTTTTCTGTCTAATTTAGCCATGGTACCTCATTTTCAAGATTGGATGAGGAAGAGATATCGGTGACTTTTGGGTTTCCTTGAAGGATTAAAACAGCGGATGGATGAAGAAGGCTTTAAATCGGGCCCAAATATAGATTACCAGCATACGTTGAAAACAATTTACGTTTATTAAGGTATCCGACTGCCGTGGAGGGAAGGACCCGGGACTTTGCAAAAGCATATAAATGGATAATATTTATGATATTTAGTGTCACTTAGATTAAAAAGTGTACATAAATCTGTTTTAAGAATAGTGTTACAATAAACAATTATTTACGTACAATATTTTGACAAAAAATGAACATAGAAAGACCAATTTTCAAAATATTCTCCTTTTGTAAAAAATGATTCTATTATAATAATATTTTGCTTTTGTATAGCTCAGACATATGTACATAGGCTCAACTAGATTTTTTTTTTAAATACATAACTTAAAAATGGGTTTATCCATGTTTTACGACAACAAAGGGGATAAATTTTAAGGAAGAAACCCCGATAATTATTTCAATTCGTTGTAACTCTGAAAATCATGTGAACTTTTAACATGTCAACATGGCTCTAATATTCGTTTTTTCTATTATGTCGAAAATTTCTGCTGTACGGGGAAGGTGGATCCGTAAAGCATTGCTTAACACTAAATCTAATTAAGCAAAAAGAATTTGATATCCCACCAGAAAAAATAACTTTTAAACATAGAGTTTATTCTCTGAATGTATATATATATATATAGATTATATGTATAGACTTAATGTAACTTCAATAACGAGTACCGTGAAATGGGGCGTATTACACTCACTTTTAACAAACAAAAAGAGATCGTAAGTTAAAGGTTCGCGTAATTTACCAAGTATAAAAATGAGACCTTTAAAAAAATAAAATAACACTTGAGTATACAAAAAAGTTAAATTTCTACATAGACTGATATACTGTTTAAACAAAAGAAATGACATTTCTTGTGAACTTAAGGGTTTGTCTTTCTTGAAGTTTAATATTTTTTTCTCTGAATAAAACCTGGAATAAATGATTTCCAAACATAAGAGTATTGCGGTCGTACTTTTAAGGTTTCTTCGTAAAAAAGCGGATGCACGTTATACGGCGAATAAACTTAGAAATTAAAAATTACAGCTTGAGAGTACAGGTGCATCTATTCCTCAGTGCACGTTGGACGCTGGATTTTACGGTACTGAAATATAGGGTGTTTTTATAGAGGTAAAAAACTTTAAATTGCAATAAAACAACGTTGTATTATTCGATTGCCATGATTTTTTTTTTATTCGAAAGCTAATCTTGTGGCATTACATTTTAAATATAATCAAGCAAGGCGTAGATTCTTCGAATGGGCCCAAAACGAGATTGCCGTTGTTCCCGATTTTCATAAGTGAATTTTGTTTAGCGATGAAGCGCACTTCTGGTTGAATGGCTACGTCAACAAACAAAACTGCCGCATTTGGAGTGAAGCTAATCCACAAGTGTATGCCGAAACACCGTTACATCCAGAAAAACTGACTGTTTGGTGCGCTTTATGGGCTGCTGGAATTCTTCTTCAAAAACGATGAAGGACACCTCGTTACAGTCAATGATGATCGGTATAGAGCCATGATTACTAACTTTTTTATTCCTGAATTGAACAATCATGATGTCCAGGAGCTGTGGTTCCAACAAGACGGCGCAACATGTCACACAGCTCGTGCCACGATCGATTTATTGAAAGACACGTTCAGTGACCGCCTAATTTACCGTTTAGACCTGTGAATTGGCCTCAAGATCTTGTGATTTAACACCGCTAGACTATTTTCTGTGGGGTTATGTAAAGTCATTGGTCTATGCGGATAAGCCACAAATGGTTGACCATTTGGAAGACAACATTCGTTGTGTTATTGCCGATATAAGGCCACAAATGTTGGAAAAGTCATCGAAAATTGGACGTTCATATTGGACTACATCCGAGCCAGCCGTGGCAGTCCTATGCCAGAAATCATATTTAAAATGTAATGCCACAAGATTATCTTTCGAATAAAAAAATTCATATCAATCGAATAATACATCGTTGTTTTATTTCAATTTAAATTTCTATACCTCTAAAAAACACCCTATACTTTTTTTTTCATTAATATTAGATTTATAAAAATTGTTTCGAGAATTCAAGATGTTAAATTGTGAAGTTATTTGACAAGTTAAATTCAAATATAATTTAAACCTTTATTTAAATTTTAGAAAGTCACAACTTATATAAGTTTGATAAATTTTTGAATCGCAGCGAAACGTTTTGCTTAACTTCAGTCAATATAACAAACCAGTTTAAATATCAAATAAGCTAGTATTTATTTTATTATTTTGAAAGACATTTCATAGTAATTTTAAAATTTTTAAGCAAAATATTTCTTTCTCAGGGATTAAAATGTGTCTCACTTATTGTATACTATATTTTATAAGAAATAACTGGAAATATATGTCATAGGTAATGAACCAAAAAAAAAATCTAAACCAATCTTTAATTCATCTTCATTAGCTACACAATTGATTTGCAAATCTGCCTTCATTAGTAAAAAGCAATGTATATTAATATAAGCAGTTAACACAAAGAAAAATACTAGCAACAATCACATAGTTTGACTTTAAGATCTAACAATTTCCACTGTTTGAATTTAAAATATAATATTAGAAGATCTGGTCAATATTTTCATTTCTTACTCAAAAATTGGAAGTTTCTTTTTGTATACAAAACCTTTACATATAGAATAGTGCTGAATAAAATATGGTCAACTTTTTTTCTATGTGGAGCTGTATGTTGCTGCAAAGTTTCAAACTGCTTTCTACACAGTTACTTTGAGGAAGAGCTACTCTGTAAAAGTTCACAAAATAACAACAGTTTAGAATTAATATGTGAATAAGTTTTTAACGAGGAACAGTAAGTAAAACATTTCTAGCAAATTTCACAATCGAACTTTTTTCTATGAACGAGCATATGCGTTTTTAAAGTAGAAATTCTTGAAAATGTTTTCATGCAATTTCACAAACAAAAGACAACTATTTTGTATGGATCTTTAAATGTCTTTTAAGATTACAATTTCAAGAGAAAGACTTCATGCAAATTTCGCAAAAAAAAAGGCTTTTCCTCAGTATGAATGCGGAAATGCTTTTTTAAATGACAAATTTGAGAAAAAGCCTTCTTGCACACTTCACATACAAAATCCTTATCATTTGTATGAATAGACATATGGATCTTTAAATGACTCTTCTGAGAGAATGTTTAGTGGCATATATCTCATACGCATGGTGTTTTTTTATTTGTGTGAGATTTCATATGCAAAGTCAATCCTTAATTTCTCGTAAACGATTTATTGCACATGAAACAAGTAAAAGGTTTTTCATGTGTATGGCTGCGTAAGTGCCTCTTCAAATTCTTCAGGTATTTAAATGTTTTTTTTTTTTTTTTGCAAATTTCGCAAGAATGTGACTTTTTTTGGGAGTGAAGCGTGGCCGCGGTAGCCGAGAGGTATAGGTATCGGATCGTGGCTTGCCTAGTCAAGAGTTCGAGCCCAGTACCACTAAAGAACCGCCGTGTAGGGCAGCGATGCACGTTAAATCTGTCGAGAGCAGAAACGTACTCCCGTTGGCGTGGTGTGGTAGTTAGGAGAGGGGGTGCCAGCTCAGATGTCGTCCACGTCACTTGATCATGGTTCAAAATTACGTGGTCCGTCGCCAAAAGCCCTCGTGTAGCTGAACAGTGTGACGTTAACATTCGAACAATCAATCAACCGGGAATGAACATTTCATGTAACTTAACACTGCGCACTGTGCACAGCAGTTGTTTGCATATTTTGCAATTCTGGATCTTTCTTTCGGAATGATACTTTAAATGCTTTTTTGCAAGCGACTAATTGTTGTGAAAGTTTTTTCACAGAATTGACATTTTTTATTTATATATCCGTTAGAATTTTGAAATTTTTTCGGACCAATTCATTCGTTTGAACGTACATTGAGCCTTCGTTAAGAATGTTTGGTTTCAGAGTAATTTGTAAGATGTTCGTATGATACATCCTTTAGAAGCGATTACTAAAGTTTTCACAAGTAAAAAACTTACCAGTCGAATTTAATGATGGAAAAGTTTGTCGTATTTTCTATCTATATATATTTCGTACAATCCAAGTTCTTAAAGTTATTTTTTAAGACGTGTGCAATGTATAGGAACTCATTTCAGTTCGGTACATTTAAAGGATGAGATCTTCGAGACTTGGTTAAGAAAGCCATTTGAATTTTACAGATTTATTTTTAACTCATTAAGGGAAGACAGTGATTTAAGAATTCCGAAAGATGGAATGTCGTGGAGCTATGACAATTATTTCCTTCAGTGTTCTTTCGCGAATAAATAGAAAGTACAATTATTTTAAAATTTTAATAATTCATGTAACACAGATCCTGAACTAATTATTATACCTACGTTGAATATTTTTTTTTATTTCTTGGAAAAATCCTACATTCCTAAGTATGATCAAAATGCATATTTCACCAGAGATATGCTCTTGATATTGATACGCTTTCATAGGACGTAGTCGACACCTCAGTTACATCCCAATAATTAAAACTTTTGAGCTATGAACGAGTCACAAGTTCGAGCAGAAGTTCGAACATGTAATTAAGCAGTGAAATCCCCTTATTCGTCCACTGTGGTAGTAGATCAGAATTTATCAAACTGTGGGGTGTGCATCCTAGGGTGGCGCGAATATATTAGAAAGTAAAAAAGAAAATATTATTCAAAAGAATTATTAATTTACTGAAAGTAAACAAAAAACACATTATGACTAAATAAAAAAATAAAATACACATCAACACTGATATAATACACTTATAAATATATCAGTAGTGAGCAATGCATTTTATAACTAATTTAACAGTATTAAGTTAAGAACAAGTTTAATAATTTTCAGTAACCATATGAGCTTGTCATATAAAAAATTATGTTCAGAAACTAAAACTTATTTTGATAATTTGTATGGTTTATATATTTGTTCCCTTTAATGTCAATTGCAATTAAATGAGTCACTCTCCAATGCCACCGTTTAACACGTAGAGATGTATGTGGCGTATTGAAAGGGGGTGTGCATAGGAAAGGAATAATTAATCAAATCCTCTGAAATAAGTAAATCTGTCGCAAACCCTTTCAATGACACTTTATTGCATTCCAAAACCTTTGAAATAATTTTATGGTAGCAGTGCACAGAAAAGACTGTACTTCGGAAAAAACGTATATATACATCCAGGTAAATTAATGATTTAGCCCAGCGAGACGTTTATATACGTCGATGACCCTTAAGAGATTAAAGTCGTATTTAAACTTCAACGTCTAAGCATATCATTAATGGATTCAATGCATTGTTATGGTATAGAGGGTCGGAGACGCGATTAATACTATGATTGAATATTTTATTATTTTTAAGGTATCCGACTACCCTAAAATCATGATTTTTTTTCAAAAATTGACAAATTTTTTTATGATTTTATTTTATAGGCCATCATATAAGCTTAATAAAAATACCAAGTGTTTTATTTTCCAATCACTAGAACAAAAATTACAAGTGTTTTAGTAAAAGCAGATGCCTTAACTTTACACAAGATGACAAACTTTAAAATGCGTTTTACTCGAAATGTGTTTTTTGCGAAAAGTTCAAACGGGGACAGCGATTGCTCAAAAAGTTTTGAAAATAATTTGCTGAAATTTTTTGTGTATGTTATGTATAACAGTAGAAGTGTTCTGATCTTCAGATTTATCAACCGCTGCTTTATTTTAAAATTTACAGTCCTTTATGTGGATATAATCACTTTCTTTTTAAGCAATTTCGTATAATCACTAAGATAAAGTGCTCTAGGTTTTGTAAAAATTGAAATATCTCTTATCCTGAAGGTCATTTCAAACACGAATAATAAAGTAACACATCAAAACTGAAAAATTAAGAATTTTCGCATAAAAATTTTGTACAGAGCGGGCCCCGTTTATGTAATTTTTTGTACATTTTTACCAGTTTTTTCCCATTTTAATAATAATAAATTTTTTTCTGCTTTCAATTTTAAGATTTTTTTCTTAAAATATACTAAATAAATCTAAAAATCACAAAAAAATCCTCATATTTCCATTTTTTCAAAAAAAAAGTTGTCGCAAGTAGTCGGATATCTTAAATGAGAACATTTATAACCTTGTGCACCACAAAATTTCGCACGGGGGCTTACTTAGAAGTAAGCGTGAATCATACATCACAAGAAGAGAAGTATTACAACACAAGCATCCATGCCTTATCTGGGATTCTAACCTAGCCCTTCCGACACCACTTTGAGCGTCCCTAACCCCTATATCGGTTGGGTGGCATTATTGAATTTTGGGTCGCAAGTATTGAAAGCTTGCGAAGCATTGTAGTCGTCAGGGCTGTTTAATATTTTAAAATCTTCCCTAGGTGATTGCCAAAACCCTTCGAGTATTTTCATATCTAGACATAAACAAATTAAAAAATTCAAGTAAAAACCGATAATGTTAAAATTCTGGTGTATATTAAATATCTCGAGGCGAGAAGAGATCCATCCCTCTCGCGCAGAGGTACTCGCCCTTTTTTTCTGCTGGGCGGCATACACATGTCAGCTATTTTACGTGGGCCGCAGACGTATGTTTTTTATTTCACGCGGACCGCAATATGATGATAGGTGATGGAGAGTTGGGTGAAATGCTTTAGGACTAAGATAAATTTGGTAATTTAAAATGTGGAAAATTGATCAAAGTATTATATAACTTCATTTTTGCTTTTTACAATTATTATTTTTTATACTTTATACTTTTGTCACTAACACTGAATTAAAAGCATTTAAGAACGGTATTTTAATTTACACTCATGTAGTTTTCCAATAAATCTATGTGGTAATGACTTAAAAAAATAAGGTTTTTATATCTTTCGAAATTTCCAAAATATTTCAATATATGGAGTCATCATAAGATAATGTTATAAAATAGATTGATTTTTGTTAAAATAAGTGAAATTTTGATGAGTACCATCATAAAGCAATTCATGTACTTTCATGTACAAATTCGTACACTTTTCATTGGAACAACAGTATAGATACTAAATTGATTTATTAAATAATAATATATGTAGGAAAAACTTGCAGAGTATATGTACGAAAACTATTTTTTTTAATCTTTTGTTTTTAATGCTATTATTCAACTAATCAACAATTTATGATGTGCACTCAAAATGTATTATAGTTCTTATAATAGTAACTAAAGTATTAATCCAATCTTCCCAGCTGCGAACTTTTCTAAGGAATTTTTTGTACAGTGTTAACAGTTAGCCAAAAAATGTATCTTTTAGCCAAATAGGTACGTGTTGGTTTTTTTCAAATGAAGCTAACGTGCAAATGTATTCTTACGATTAAATGGAAGAAGAATTATTTTGCTAGAATTTAATAATAGTAGTTTTTAGAGATCACTAGGTTGTTACCAAAACGATGTAAAAAGATGCGTATTGTAAAATTATCATACCAAATTGAGATATTTGTAATGGATCTATAGGCAAATATTTTGACCCTTTAACTGTTCACTTTTTTACCCAAACTGCTTCAAAAGAAGGCGCATTTATATTGTGTATAATTAAACACTTAATTTTATAAAATGAGAAGAGATGGAGAAATTTTACTTTAATATCATATTTTTTAAAGGTTTTATTCCATATTTTATTTTGCAGTTGTACAACACAAGTAATCATTAACGTTTGATTTGTGTAATACAATCTGTATGATAAATAATTATACATATATCTTAAAACATATAAACGTTTTTAATTTTTAAAAGGGTTGAGGGTTCTGCGTGAGTGTACGTACCCCATTCTTTATACATTTAAAACAATAAATTTTAGACTTATATTTTCTTCCCTGATATAAATGTATTGCATATTTTACAACTAAATGTAAGACGCTGGAAAAAGAAATATCTTACTTCAACCAAACATCATTACTTACACTTGTAAGGATCATAACTTTGTTTTTTGTCATGCACAGATATTTATAATTCTCAAAATAATAATAGTAAATAACCACTAAAAAAGCATGTTAAAAAATAAACTGCAAAAAGTAAATACCTTCCTGTTAAAATGTTATCACGGTGAACATCACGACCTTACTTTTTGAATGATTGAAAAATACTGACCAAAAAAAGAATAGCATTTATTTGCGGTCTTTTAGAAACCGAAGAGAAAAAGGAGGGGAGACATTGGGAAAACAGTAGCAAGAAAAGCGAACCCTAGGCAAAATATTTATAACTTAAGATGGCGACCGAGTCTTTCAGCGTAACGTCGCTTGTCACGTGACAGCTGTACCGTGACGTAGGCAACGGAGCGTGATTAATGTCTTCAACTTTTAAAAAGCTTTCTCCAAAAGCTTGCTTTTCTTTATTCTTTCAGCACAGTTTGCTTTTTATTTCGTCGTGTAAATTTGTACCTGGTTAAAAGCGTATTTTTCGTTCAGCTGTCACTTCGAGGTGAGAGAATTCGAATTCTACGCACATTAGGGATTTTCGATAACCCTATTCATTTATTTATTTACTACATTTCAAATGAACGGTAAGTAATAAAAAGTTCACGGCTAATTTCAAGGATTATTTTTCGAAGAAATAAATGGATTTTAATGCATTTCGAAGATTATTATTTTTTAAATGACTCCATTAATAAATTGTTGTAAACTTTAAAGTTCTATTGCATTTTCAACTTTGAAAATTATTATATTTTGCAAATTAGAAAACAAAAGAATTTTATTTTATTTATAATTTACGTTAAGAGTAAAAAATAGAGATACCATTGTAATCCACAAAAACTTGAACACTTTTATGATTTACTTTTCCTTTATATTCCTTATTTAAATTACGGTGTTCTAAATGGTCAAGTTGCGTAAATGGAATTTGTGCCGTAATGCATTCCCACTAATTTATTTACATTTATTTTTATAACAAAGGTCCCGAAGTAAGTAAATATCTTAACATTTCTTTTTTGTGCTTGTAATATGCAACGTAAATTGATATTAATACCTATAACAGATGAACATATCTATTCTCATGAAAGTCTAAACTAGTTCTGACTTCAACTTCTTAATATGAAACGGATTTCACCACACGTTTGATCAAGAAACACATTTTATGCTGATGGGCTCAAATTAGAAAAGTAATTTTAGATATTGACCTCCGGTTGGGAACAGACATATCACCTGCACTCACGAGATATTTGGTGAAAGTTTGTTTGATATTTTTTAAATTGCAACCACCGTAAGATCAAGATATTTTTAAAAATAGTCATAAAATTATGAATCTGTTGTAAGATAATATATTTTTTTTTCAAAAAAATTGATACAGTCACTGTTTCAAAGGTATTTTTCAGTATTAATAAAAATTTTAAAAAATATTAATAAGTATAAACTTTAAATAAAAATATTTAAAAATAATGTACCATAGAAGTGCAATTATTTGCCTGTATAACCTTTTAGATCTAAATAACTTTTAGAAAATTGGTGCCTCGAAATAATCAATATCCTCCACAGAACACTTGTTACAATGAAAATCCAATAAAGAATTATTACCTTAATTAATTAAGTTTTATCACCAAGTTGCTTTTTATTGACATATTTCTTTGGAGCTCCATAGAATACTATTGGTTATTGTCTGGACTCTTTCCAGGTCATTACAACAATGGAACATGATCAACCTGAAATCAATTTATCTTTACAACCGAATATAACATGTAACTCTTTTCTATCACAACATAAAGGCATTTTCTATCACAACATACATTATCTTGGAAAAATATCAATTCATCATCCTCTCTGATTCAGTTTTGCTTCATATATTTTATTTATGCATAATATTTGAAAACTGAATATGCAAGTATGCATTTCTCACATATTTTGATCTCATATAATCGAAATCATAACTCTTAACTGTGTATATCAAAATAGGTGTAATGTAATTATTATTGAAACTTGATTCACTTTTCTTACGTGTTTATGTCATCACAATCAAACAGGATGATTTAATATAATTTCTGTAAAATATACTATTTCATCTTTTAGTTCGAATATGTTTAAATTTTAATTAATTTTAGCTGTTTTAAAAATAAATGGAATTTTTTCGTGCAGCTGTGATTTTTTCTTCGTCTTCTTCTTAGGAACTCCCTAATTTGTTCTATCACCGTGTCTTTTCTAATGAATGATTTCTTTCCTATGTAGTCTTAATTATATTTGTCTCTATAATATATAGTTTATAATATAATAATCATAATTCTAATAATTACACCAAATAAATAGAAAAATAGTTATTTAAGTAATAATATGAGAAGAAAATTAATTAAAAGTAGTTTATATTAGATTTATGTTTTAGTTTTTGCACAATGCTACTTGAGATGCGTAAATCACACCTCCCTGTGTGAAATTCGTATTACATCAAAACATATTACAATATATATTAATACCAATTAATTAAAATTCTTAAAAATTAAGTAAAATTTTAAGGCAAAAAAATTACCGACCACCAATATATTCATGGAATATTGCTGGCCTTTTTTAAACGTTCATAAATTCCCCTGGGGATCAACCTAAACCTCTTTGAGTACTCCAGATTTTGACCATGACTGTTCTTCTCTTGCCAGGCGATTTATAATCCGCTTTACCCGAATGCAATCGTTTTTTTTCTCTTTCATGTAGGCCTAGTCTAGAGATTATTTGACCATAACTAGTGTATTTATCAACCTTTAGTTATCTGCATTTCTAAAAACGTTATCCATCCTGTATTGTCTTGAAATATTTTGATGTACTATATTTGGTTGGATTGTATTTCTTTAAAATTTTCTTTTGAGTTTATTCATATATAACCCCACAGTCTTGTTTTCTTAATAGTACTATTAATATTACCATTTGGTGAACTTTTAAACTGTTTAGTCATTTAAAAAGATTCAATTGATTTCTACAAATTAATTGGAAAAATGTAGAAAATACTAAAAAGCTCTTTAATTCTTTAGTAATATCTTAACGCATTGACAAATGTTCTCTCTCAACTGTCCTGCGTCACATCAACAGCTGAATGGTCTTGTGAATTTCTTGGCGTATTGTCAAAAAATAATATACAGTTGAATTTGTAAGCGTTCATAATGATTGGCTATATTCCAGCAAAGCACAGCTATATTGCGTCAACTGAAGCAATTCAAGTTTCCATCATCTGGTTATTTCGTTATAACATTCAGTTCACAGCTGAAAAAAATTGAACTTTATTTACTATGTTCTGTGACATTTGCCCTGTTTTTTTTGTTACTTCTCTAAAAAAGTGTTTTACACACCAATTTTAAAAAGAAAATGTATTTTTCTCCAATATTTTAACTTATTTATATCATAAAAGTTTTTAAAGTAACTTGTTCTCTTTTCAACTACATAAGAAATATACCATTTCATAATTTAGTTATAATTTTTGGGGGCATATAATAAAAAAAGAAGTGGAAACAGAGCCATGTATAAAATAAACAATAAATATCTATGTTACCAGAGTATTTACAATTCCTAGTTTTGAACCCCGACAATTTATTTCCTTTTATTGTGAATATATAGTTCCAAGCCTTACATATTTACTTTTTCCAAAAGAACGTGGCACAACTGCCCCATTATACAAAAAAAAGATAAATTATGAGTGCAAAACTGCTGTTGTAAGCTGTTATTTATCTTCGCAACATAAATTATTTAAATGCGACTATTTTCAGTCATTTAGAACGATTTATGTCATGAAACGTGGCATTTTCCTACGGCTCTTCATTTTGATTACGCTGAATAATTCTGTATTTTATGCTTCTATGAGTTAAAAGAAATTCCGAATGATATTTTTATGACTTTTAATCCAGAAAGAAACTTATAAAAATTTGATAAAAAAACATCGTTTTTTAAATATTTTCGAGTGTTATTAACGTTTTTTTTAAAAGAAATATCTCGTATATATATCAAAACATACGAATTATTTGACCCTTTTGAAACAAGATCAAATAATCGTGCGCGTGCGCGCAAAAAGAGTTGTGGAATTATTTCCTTAAATACAATATTCATTCGCAATTAGGATCTCCGATCAGTTTCAGATGTATTTACTTATAAATTTAGTTTTCTACGTGAAAGGGTTTTTGATCAATTCTACTAAGACTTTAATTAATGCAGGTTACATAGGAGGAGATATTTTAAACGCTAAAGGAATGGGATAATTGATTTGCATTTCAAAAAGAGATGTTTTGAAGAGTGCAGCGGAAAAAAATACTTATTAACCCTTTAACTGTCGATTAACAGTTCCGCTATTCACTTCCTAGTAACATCGTTTTTCACATAAGCACACGTTTACGATCTATTGGAAAGAAAGAGAAGCCTTAAATAAAAAAAAAACATTTTTTCTCTGGAATAAGTAAATTCTTAACAAACATTTTTAAGGTTATTTTCTTTCATTTCAAAGCCTTCACAATAGCTTTACTGATATCAGCGCAAAGAGAAGCATCGTATTTCGGAAAGACGCATATATACGTCTGGGGAATTGAACACTTTAGTTGAGCGAGAAGTATATACACGCAGGTGGCAGTTAAAGAGTTCAAACTCAATTTGAAAAATTTGATGCGAAACTGATGGGATAAATAGGAACATTGTTTTATAACAAATAGTAGAATAAAAATAGCAAATATAAATAGTAACAAACCTCTATAAAAAAACTTCCAGTTTTTCATAGGTTTCATAAAGTCCTGGGCCCTGAAACATAGAAGAACTGTTTTTCTTTTATTTAAAGTATACAGCATGAAATTAATCCTGGTTCGTTGAAGCAGCTTATGAAGCAGTTTTTCAAAAATCGAATATTCGTTAAAATTTTGCAATGGGGTAAAAAAAAATATATTCGGTTTTGCGTTAGAGGTATGCGACACACAACTTCAAAATTCTATATTTGGCTTGCATTTTAGAACAATTATTCACAATGTTTATACGTCTCAAAAATATTTTCTAAAGCAATGGAATAACTTTTTGAATTATTAACATATTGTATATTTAAGCGCAACCTTTCAAAACTTTTTTTATAATGTATCAGGTTATACGCCCATCCAGTAAAATGTTTATCGACGTTCACTACTTTGCCGTTGGGCCTGGCTTCGAATCCCGGCATAGACATAGATGTTTGTAAATGTATAACGCCTTCGCGGAATGGGGTACTTTAAATACCCGTCGAGCTGCACTTCCTCTTGTGAGCTTAATGGAAGGGGAAGATCGGTGGAAGGCCCTGACCATCCCCCAGGATATTCTTCCTCAAAATTGGGGTGAATCCAAGCGAAATCGTTCTGTCATCTGTATGGTGCTAAAGCTACGGATAACGACAGACATCACTTAGCCCTTTGCCATGATGAATTCCATGAGCTTTGACCTGGCCTTTGCTGATCAGGTGGCACTTCTAATCCTAACAACAACATGTTATACGTTGCATCTTAAAGCGTAGTTTTTGTAAAATATCTATCCATATTGAAAAACCTATTGAATCTTACACAAATGCAGTATTACAACTTAAAGTAATCTTCGAGCAGTGAAAGATTTAAATAAAAGAGCTACTATGGAAACTTATGTGAAATTCTTTACGATCTAAAATAAAAGAAAGCAAAAAAGTTCTAACTCAAATAATGTAGCAAGAATTTTAAGCATATCAAATAGTCTACATATTTGTTATATATCATTGTTTGCAGACATAAACTAATAGATACAAAATTCTCTCCCATTTGGAAACGGGTACTTATTTTAGAAATTTTCTATACAAAAAGAAATTAATAAATCTGAAGAATGAACAATATTTGAACAATTATACAAGAGGGTTGTAATTTTTGTCAGGATTAGGATTGTAAATAATAATTAATAATATTTTTAATTAGGAAAAACTGGTTGAATAGGTTCGTATTATGCCAGAAAACGGCGCAAACAGGCTCAATAATCCTTTAATAATTCTGCGGCACCTAAATATTATCTACCATAATTAAACATGAAAAACCAGTTGCTCTGTCTTATTTAAGTTCCCGGTATTTACTATTTAATTAAGACTAATCTATTTTTCATTTCCTGAATCATTTTTTTTAAAACACAGATAAATTCCGCGAATGCTGATTGTTTTCCGTTGCATTCTTTCGGAAGCCCATCGGATTTTACGGAAATAATCCGAGTCTGCATTCTGACTATCTTTAAAACAACTGTCATTTTTGGTAAGCCTTTTTAAAAAGACTTTGGAATGTCAACGTCAACTGTCGCGTAATTAGTACTCCAGGTTTCCACGAATTGAATGCTAATCTGCTTATGGAATGTTTCTAAATTTCTTCAAAGCGTGTAATCCATTAATATAGCTCCATACTAATGTGACTTGCTATTTTTAAATTATTAACTGCAGAGAACATTTCTTTCAGTATGTATCCGATTTGTTTTCCTAAGCCTTTTTCTTCCCCGAGAAAAACAGTTCCTTAGACAGCGCACTAAATTATATAAACTAAGGTAATGTATTACACATATGCTTTTTTGTAGTATTATCAAGATATATAACCTTATTACAAAATAACAATTGCAGCACAATCATAATAAAATCAATTTACATTCGAAATAAAATGGTTTTAAGCCTGCAAGAATTAGTAAGGTGCATTATAACTAAAATAATGAAAGGTCTGTTCTATTTTTATCTCAAATTCAGCTACAATTTATCCGAAATTACTCTGTTTAATCATGTTTAACAAAAGTTTTAATCAACTTATTTTTCTTGGCCCTTATATAGGAATGGATACCTATATTTTCAGTCCAAAATTCATCATTAATACGAGGGAAGTCAAAAGTTATTTATACACATATCGTTCAACAACTGCATTAAAAAAAGGGAGTTGAAGCATGCATATGAGCTGAGTTGGAGCGACTGTGGTTAGGTTTGGAGAATTTGATGATGGTCGCATTAGTTGTCGTCTAGATGCAATATCATAAATATGATAGCACATCTTCCAGAAAACATCCAAGAGAAGCACCGATGGATGATTAAATCGTAGTAGCCAGAGAACATGAAAGGTGCTGCTATTAAACGCATACTTCTTTCACAATAGGGGGAAAGGCTTTATCTCCGAAAAGTAATTTTGTGAATCGAAATGTTGAAACGTGTCCGAACGAGAGTAATACAAAAAGAGGAAGCTGGGGAACCGCTAACCCCTATCACGGATGAAATCATTCAACAAAGTCGAGAGTTGAGTACAGTAGATAGGGAAGCTACCACAGATGAGGTTGCATTTCCTTTAAGTATGAGTCACTGTTCTGCCTGTAAAACTATCCAAGAACTCAAATGGTGCACGACGGTTGAGGGCGATATTTACCGCAGAAATAAATATTTGGGCTTTGAAACCCTGGTATCCCTTCATTATAGCTGAAATCTAGCTTTCTAAAAATTTCTTCTCTTTAGACTGTGCTGAAGGAAACTTTGAGAGGTCTTCAATTTGTCCCAGACATTGTCATTTAGGATGCGTATCAAAAGTATCTTCAAGGCCATTCGAAAACCTACCAGGAATGCTTACAGAAGCTTGTAACTTGCAAAATCAAATGCATAGCTTAATGTGGAATTTATATCGAAAAACACTATAGCTGTTGTTCACCAATCTCTGTTTAATAAAGTTGTAGAATGAAAAGTGTAAGTGACTTTGACTTATCTTTTAGTTATAAATTTCAATAGAAATTAAAATATATTTATTGAATACGTTTAATTTATGTGTACATTTAGTAGTAACACGTTGAAAAAATCTTTAATTTACTACCTCTTTTTCAAAAAATCTTTTGGGTAAATGATTAGTGAATTAATTAAAATGCATTTTTATTTTAATAGCGAAGAATGTTAAAATAAACACATAATAATTTTACTTTTTTTTCTCGACATATTATATCTTATGTTTTACTTAAAGTTATACGGACATACCTAGCGTTAAAATTATACTTCATTCAGAATATTATCGAGGGATGTATTTTTATCATTTCATTTTTACTCTCGAATCATTTCCCCTCTTTTGGAATGATTCTAATCTCCAATAAGATGGAAATGAAAATTCTATCCTGGAGTTCATTGAGAAAAGTGATATCTAAAACAGCTAGAATATCCGATGGATCCTAATTTCATTTTCATACTGGAATAAGAGATTACCAGTTTTATTATTTCTACTTCCAGATTATTTCTGGAAAGGTTATAGAGGTAGAGAAAAAACAAAATAAAGAAAAGAAAAGTAATTTTGTCGCTAAACAAATATTTGATATTCGTTTTAATGGTGTTTATCTTTCTCCATACGGAATTTCCCTTCCGCGTGATTCGATTTCTTTTCAATGCAAATCGCTTCAAGTGTCGTATTTCAACTACTTTTAGATTGCGAGTTTTCATTGGTCGAAGGGAAGAGTAGAGATGAGATGTTCCCTTTACACTATATTCGTTCGTGACCGGGATTTTGGATCAGAATCCGGTTTAATGAAATTTCGTTTTGTGGGAGAGAGATGTTTGATTTAGTCCCGGAGGCAGTTGGAGAGGAATCTCTCATACCTTTGACATGAAGGCTGTGGAATCAGATATTCAAGAACAGAACCATCCTGTTTTATCAAAAGATTTTGGTAAAAAAAAAAGATTCGAAATGGGATATTTTGGACTGAACTGCTTGCGTATAGAAAAGTAAGAATAGTAAAAATATTCTGGGTTTTTATTTCGAAACTCTCGATGTATCGAAACCATACTCTTAGAAATTTCGCCAGGGAGGATGAAAATCGTGAGGAATATTTAAAATGTATTCAGATATAACTTAAATCAAACGTTAATATTTTTTTTACGTTTGAAAAAATATTTGTGAGCCGAAATTTCATTTAGGAATAAGATATTTTTCTCAAATTTGATTCTTTTGGGGTTTTTTTAGATTTCAATTTTTGGATGTTTATTTTTTAAATAGCAAAATTATTTTCAAAGTTAAATGTCTGTCCTCGTAAATATCACATTGATTTCACTATATAGAAATTCAACTTTAGTAACTAAATGCATTGCTAGCAGATACTTTAGAAATTAAATGCATTATTTGCTGTAAAATCCGACATGTAACACGAACTTTTAACACAGAAATATAGTATCGAAATTTTGGAGTGCGTGTTATACGCCTTGTATAAAAATGATAGGTTTAAAAATAAAAATAGAGATGGGCATAAGAGAATACATTATTCTTCTACATACATGGACATACTGTTTTTTTAAAAAAATGGCGTTCCTTATGAACTTAAAGAGTTGTAATTTAGAAGTATAGAACTTATATTTTACAAAAGCTCAGGATAATACCTGGAATAAATGACTTCAAAACATAGAAGAATTACATAGGTACACTTCATAGTTCTTCTTAAAAATGGGGGTGTGTGTTATACGACGAATGTATCTACAAATTAAATAAATGCATCTTCAAAGAATAGGAGCATGTTATACGGTGATGTGTATTATACGCCGGATTTTACTCGGTAATATCGTTCGGTATCAGACGATCTTCTTTCATGACAAGAGTATATGTTGTTAAAATTGCAAAGCGTGTTTTTTTTTCAGGTATAGAAGTTTAAGTTGGTATTACTTTCCAAGATGGCGACCGATTTAACAGCTGTCAAGTGACTTATTCTCAGTTTGGTTTGGCAATTCATCAAAACAATCATCAATCAAGGCGTAGATTCGTCGAATGGGCCCAAAACGAGATTGCCGTTGTTCCCGATTTTCATTAGCGAATTTTGTTTAGTGATGAAGCGCACTTCTGGTTGAATGGCTACGTCAACAAACAAAACTGCCGCATTTGGAGTGAAGCTAATCCACAAGTGTATGTCGAAACACCGTTACATTCAGAAAAACTGACTGTTTGGTGCACTTTATGGTATGGTGGAGTCCTTCTTCAAAAACGATGGCCACAACGTTACAGTCAATGGTGATCGGAATAGAGCCATGATTATTAACTTTTTCATTCCTGTATTGAACAATCATGATGTCCAGGAGCTGTGGTTCGAACAAGAATCCGCAACATGTCACACAGCTCGTGCCACAATTGATTTATTGATAGACACGTTTGGTGACCGCCTAATTTCACGTTTTGGACCTGTGAATTGGCCTCCAAGATCTTGTGATTTAACACCGCTAGACTATTTTCTGTGGGGCTATGTAAAGTCATTGGTCTATGCGGATAAGCCACAAACGCTTGACCATTTGGAAGACAATATTCGCCGTGTTATTGCCGATATACGGCCACAAATGTTGGAAAAAGTCATCGAAAATTGGACGTCCAGATTGGACTACATTCGAGCCAGCCGTGGCAGTCATATGCCAGAAACGATATTTAAAATGTAATGCCACAAGATTATCTTTCGAATAAAAAAATTGATGTCAATCGAATGATACATCGTTGTTTTATTGCAATTTAAAGTTTTATATCTCTAAAAAAACACCCTTTATAACCATTTAACACATAAATAACTTCCTAGAAGAATTTGTTTTCCTTAGAGTAAATTACTTCCTCCAGATTGATGATAATGAAATAAAAAAAATACCAAATGGATTAAAAACTATGTGTCATGCAGTTATTCGAAATATATTATTAAGAATTATTGTGTTTTCTTTAAAATTTAGATGTATGATGATATGAATTTTTACGTGAGCAGTTTGTAAAAAAATATATGTCACTTTAACATTAATACCATATTATTATTCATTAAAAATATAGCAATAATCATTATTTATCAATCACTTTGTAAAATAGGCATCCGTAATTTTAAGAAAAAAATACATAAAAGAACTATTTAAGGACACGGTCTCATTAAATAAAGCCTTTAATACAATATATTTACCATCTGGCGCATTCGAACTGAAATACTTATATCACATGTAATTTTTCTTTGTGTTAGACATAAAAATCCGCAGTTCTTGACAATATTTTTTTGTGGCTTGATTCTAAAACGTTTTCTATTGAAACTTTTTCAAATACTATTTTCTGTTTCATCCAGACATCGTTTGTTATAATCATTTATAGATAAACAATCATATAACTTGTTCTTAAAATCTTTTTTTTTAATTTATCAGCGCATTGATAGAAATGATACATGAAAAGCTTTTACACATTTCAAGGTTCAATCACAATGTCAGTCTGACACACACACACTTTAACATATATTCTAAAAATAATAAATCAATCTTAATAATTACTGCATGTAATAAAAAATAATATATTTACTTACTTTTAGGTAACTAATAAGTAAAAATCATCTCTTAAAGTAGGAAACATTTATTGGCTATTTGTAAAAAAATAAGTGGATTTCTCTTCCACCTATATACGAGACGAGAATTTACCGTACCAAATATTTTCTTTTCTTAAACTTCTGTAAAAATTATTATGCGTTGTTTGTCATATGACAAAGGTATTTGCAGAAATCTATTTATTTTGAGCCGTGGAGAGGACAGTAGCTTAAATGTATTATTCCAGGACATAAGGTGACTTCTACTTAGCCATTTTATGAACAACATATTTTACTTCATAAAATTTTACTTTGTAAGAAAAATACATTCCGACATAAAAAAAAATTGTAATAGATTACCTGATATAACTTTTTATTATGTGGTGGATATAAATTTAAAAGAAGCATTTTTGATTAAAAAGATATTTAAGTACCAATATGGGACAGGAATATCTATATATATATTTTATAGGAGTATCATTGTTGACTATTTGCAAGAAAATTCTTGATGTTTATAAATGAAGATAGCCATAAAAAATGATATTAAAATAATTCAAATGGTACTGCTAAGAACATGATTATCAAACCAAATTTTTAATACTCATTTTTGTTAGAAGTTAAGGTCCAGTGGTTTAGTGGTAGCGTATCGCGCTTCCACACCAAAGGTCCGGGTTCTATTACCGGGTTGGGCAAGGCCGACTCAGCCTTTCATCCCTACCGCAATGGGTTGATAAATTAGTACCAAGCTTGCTAGAGGACTTAAACACTGGGAGTCTCTCCTCAATCACTTGGACACTTGATTTTACTTATTCCAGAGAATCGAGCTCACCCAAAAGGTTTAGAGCTAGCTGCATGTGACCCTCCGAGAAGTTATTTTATTTGAAAATTAAATGAAAAACATGTACAAAAAGTTCCCGAATGGAGGACTCTCCCCCAAATTCTTGACCATTTGATCGAAAGATCGGCTCATGCACCTCAGCTCCCAATGGTCACGTATACTAGAATGGGCACAGTAGGCCCTGGCCCTCATGGGTTGTTGCGCCACTCAGTTTGAGTTTTCTTAGAATTTCGTTCTATAAGCTTGCAAACAAATGCGTATTTAATTTACATCTCGACTTCTTTTAATTATTTTACTTAATCAGGGTTATCATTGTCAGATAACTGGGTTTTATAGTTAATTAATGTTAACCTTTATATTTTAGACTTTATTTTCAAAACATTTATTTAAATTTTATACTTATCTTTGTTTTCATAAATTATTTTATGTTTATCTTCATATTTTAGTAGTACAACATGATATTTTCATTGAAGTATATCAATGTTCAATATTATGCTCTATTTTGTTTTGAATCTTTTTAGAGAAGTATGTTTCTACTTTGCATTGCATTTCATTAAGGATTATTTAAACTTTTACAAATTCGTTTTAATACTTTTTAACTCATACATACTTCAGATTATATTAGTTTTTATACTATATGACAGAGATGACGAACCAATGGCACGCGAGCCATTGATTTCATGCGACGTAATACGTTGGGTTCGTCACTGATAAAAATGTTTTGCCCTTTATTTCAAAATAACAAAGTTCACAATAAAATATTATGACGAACAATCATGCGTAATGGGTCACGGAGCGGTGGGGAGCCCACTCGTTTGTCATTGTCTTGCCTTAGTAAAGTCGTGGACTACAATTGCTAATGATGCAAATTTTGTGTACTCATACAATTGTAAATTTATTTGATGTAACTGTATTTTTAAGTTTATTTCTGATATATTTACGATTTTTAATCGTTATTTAAGGTAACTGGGACGTCTGCGAGAAGGAAAAATGAACTTTTTTCACACCAAATTTAAATGGTACTCACTTAAATTAAAAGCAACGGACGTAAAATTTTCAAGTTGAATTATCTGTACATTTATGCACCTGTTAATGTAAAAAAATTCCATTTTAACTGACAATTAAATCTGTAGGAGCTAAAAACAATCAACAACTATTTTTTTTTTATTTTCGAGACATGTTCTTAGCTTTAGATACACTTTGCATAAAACCTACTGCATATATAGCTATAAAATTTTGCAGAGTTTTTTCAAACATAACAATCTATAAAATGAATGAAAAGAAATTTTAAAAATTAAATTTATAAAAAGTTAAAATAAATTTTATTTTAGTGATTCAAATTTCTGTTAAATTTTACGCAGAAATTGTGCTACATCTAAAATTTGTGAATGTTTATTTGAAAACGAATTCATTCCCTTTTTTGAAAATGTGCGGATCTTATAATATGCAAAATATCAGCAATATAGGTAAAGTAGATTTTGAGAAATGTGTACCGGAATAAACTAAAAATGCATTTTGAGAAAATCGCAAATAAAAATATTTTCATCTATGATTTGTAAAATAATTTTTTTAATGTAATATAAAGTCATACCATAATTAATTGGATTATTTTGCATCATTTCTCAGTTTATAAATTCTAAGTTTAAAATTCTAGATTATTTAGAAATATTTTTAAGTACTTTCTCTTTTCTTCATCAACACGTGTTGTCAACGAGATTCACACCTTCTCCCGTTTAAAATACCAAACATTTATGTCTATAAGTTTTAGTATTTTTACTTTACTTTGAGCATCATGATTACAGGATGTTACAGAATTCCTTATACATATTTTTATTGTTATATAAATACACAAAGAAAATGTCTTTGATTAATTTAAAAAGTTAATTTGATGACTTATTTAAATGGAACTCTGTTTTTTAAAATTTTAACAAAATAATGTGTATTTTTGCTCAAACATATGAATATTTATTTTAAAGTAAAACCAATAGTTATAAACATATAGAGATATTTATGAGTATTCAAATGTTAACAATAAGCAGTTAGGAAAAACGAAATATCTGTTTTACAAGCTGTGCACTTAATTTAGATTAATCCTGAAGATCCCCTTTGTACTAAATACAATTAATTTATAATTTAAGAACTACACTGAGTATTTATTAACGTAAAACTAAACATAATTAACATTTAAAAAACAATTTTTTTTAAAATTTTGTAACTATTTAATCTTTTCGTAATTTTTGCAGGAAAAATGTAGAATTTTCAATAAATTTGAACATATAATACAGAAAAAATACATTATTTGTGTAGAAAAATTAGGTTTTTACAATACATATTATATACAAAGTGGATTTTGAAGAAAGTGTACCTTAATCATACTTACATCACATTTGCTTACAATTTTAAAATACAATTTTCTATCTCGTTCTATTTATCACATTTTCATAAATAATGCATATATGGATGCAGAAAAGAGCCCTCTATTTTTTAAAAGTAAAATTAAAAAATGCAAAAGTTAAAGCAGTTTCACGTCCCAGTTGTCTTAACATGAGTAGTTCAGCAAAACAAAACAATGCAATAAGTGTAACAAATAGTTTGAAACATGGTGGGCCGAGAAATATGGCATGATTAGAAAAAGATGACAAAGAGATGTGTGTGTTTTATGCTCAGGAACAATGGTATTTTGAACATCGTCTGTAAAATGGATTCTAGACACATTTGACTGTTTGAAGAAGCTGAACCATGCTATTGTAACCCTATTTTCATCTACATGTTATTCGTGTTTCATGAATAACATGAAAGACTCGCTTAGAAACCGTTTGGCAGATGACCAATTCAGCATGCATTCTGCTAAAAGTAACATCCTAATATAAGTTGTCATCTAATATGCTACAACAAAAGTCACGCAAATGTTACTTTATAATTTATATTACACGTACAATTAAAACATTTACTCCTAAAGTGTAAAATTTATTTTTTCGGAGTAAATAAAGAGTTTTAAGTTGTTAATATATAGTTTTATTATTTTCCCAATAAAATCGAAGTTATCAATAAGTCGAAGTTATTTGATGGCACTCTATACCTCATTAATCTTTTCTTTAGAAAAATGGCACGATTCTCCATAAGGTTCATCATCGCTGCTATAAGATGATGTAGATTTAGGTCTTAATAAATTAATTTTAATATTTTTTACATTACTACTTTGTCAGTAATATGCTCAAATAAATGGGAAGGTCGGAACAACTTTAAAATAGTGTTTAACACTCCAATACTAGTTCTAAGCTTTAAGGTTTCTTGTTATAGTACTTAGACTAAGCAATTGTCAATTACATTGTCTTGCCATTTCCTTGTATATAGTTAAACATTAAGTTAAAACTATTATATTTTTATATAATTCCTTAAACTTTAGACTTTACTATTATTCTACTGTGGCTATTTTACCCATACATTTTCAATATTTTAATGCTTATTCTTTGCTTCTAATTTTTTAAAGTTATCATCTAAATTAGGAAAAGATGGCCAAGCATTTCAAGCAGCCTTAATTAATTCAATTCTTTTATTTTCTTTCTGAAATGTGTTGCACATTGTCCGAAAAATAATTTTGAAGGAATCCTTATCATCTTCACAGTAACTCTATTATCAAAGATTGTATACCTAATAATAACAAACCAATATTTTGTTAGAGCGAAGTAAAGTGAAGAGGCACCGTCAGCAGAATTGAGTGGCAGTTGCCTTAATGAGTTGGCTGCTGTCACTGACAGGTATAACTTTTCGGGCAAAGTAAAACATCCTGAGAAAATTCCTATCCTTTGTTGCTCATAACTTACTCAAAGTGTCATTTTGAGTAAGGTCATGTGTTTGCACGCAATTTTTTTCCACTCTAGTTGTAACAAGTAGACGTCAACGTCACATGTTCAGAGATCAATGGCCACCACTTTCTTGTTTTAATAGATGTCCTTATCTCAACTGCGGAAAAACAGAATTTCTTGAATCCATCATTTCTGGTGGGCTTGTTTTCATTCGCCGTATTTTTGTTTCGAAGTTTGGTGGGCCAATATTTATTTATCTGTCACCACATGTGCTTAAGCGTGTCGAATATCTGAAGATGTGACAGAGCTCAAATTCCAGCGTTATTTATGTCCAGGAGTTGAATCACGTTTTTAGAATTATTATTTTGGAAGCTAAACAATTTTTTCATTATTTTAGCAATAATATTGTCTTAAAGGTTTATTTTCAAAAGTGTCTTTAAACTTCTCGATTAATTTATTTGTTTTTTGGCACAAATCATTGGCATGTTGGTTTAAAGCTGTCCTTCGCTTTGTAGCAGTGATTTTGCTTTTGAATATCAACACAGTTTCGTGCCAGATACAGATATTTATATACATAGATTAAAATATTTTTAATATGTTTATTTGCAGGAATTGTAAAACTTTGTGGAATGGCGAAAATAGAACTTATTTTCGTTTAATAATTTTTTCTTTTAAAAAGGCGTTCATACGAAATGGGGGAAAGCTACTACTGAATATTTTAGTGAATAGATATATTAACTATAATATTAAATTTAAACTCAGAAAACTTACATAAATCTTCTCATGATATACCTTCATACTGTTACGAACGTTTGGAACTTAAATTGCTTCTGTGTCAAAAGGGTATACAGGCTGGAAAGATCGTTTTAAGGGGGCATAGTACCTTGCGAGAACAAAAATTGTTCGTTGTCATATACATGTTACGATTCATCATAAGTTAACAAGTTTTGCAAATTTTGATCTGAATTTTATATATTATCTATAACAATGTATAAACTTTAAGAAAACTAGAGAAATTTTGTTCTTTAATAAATACAAAATTTTAAAAAAGAAGATAAATATATATACCAAGTTGTAAAAATATTACTTACCTCCTGTTCCCGCAAGATAATTTTTAAATTATACACTTTAGAATCTCAATTTTTTGCCTTAAATTGAATTTAAATGTAACCTTTATTCTGTGTATACCACTTAATTGAAAAGTATCTTATATTTTTAATATTTTTAAAATTAAAAAATTCATAAAAAAATATGTTTTTTTAAAAGTTTTAATTTTTATACAGTTGCAAATCAAAATGTATTAAACCATAAAACATAATTATGGCATACAGAATTAAGATCTATGACTAGAATATTCATGCCAATTTTTGTAGCTCTAGAGTAAAAACTTTTTTTTACAATCTTGCGGGAAAGTGTAAAAATTGAAACTGAGAAAATCAAGTTTAAAGAATGACATTTCAATATTTCAAATAAAACTTAATACATAATATTTAAAATGATCCTGCTTCATATGTAGGATCTTCTAGTTCTGCAAAATACTCATTTGTGGCTTTTTTTCTCGTTCTGCTAGCCCTACGGGCCTCTAATGTATATGATTTTGATTTAATTTCGGCATTTTTTATGCGTGCATAGTTGGCCTTAAAGGCAGAGGTAACAGTAAAATGTCCTATTTTAAAGCCAAGAGCTTTCATTATCTTTATACGTCCCGTCATTCCCTCATTAAACATCACTATAGCCTCATTTACTGCTATGTCTACAATATTTTTAGATGACCCACACACAGAAGTTTTGGGGCAGTACTTCCAAATAGTCGAGTTGAACGACTCATTAGCGTTTTTGTGTTTTACCCCCCACATTTTTTTCAGCAATTTTTGGTGCAGATAGTTCTGCTATTATAGGCTTTATTTCATCCATTACGGCAATTGGCACAATATTTTTATGTTTGAATAAAGAAGCACTATTCGTAGCAACTGCCTTTTGATATTTGCACCACGAAGTATCACCAATTGGGCAGAAGTGATGCATAGGTTCCTCATCAGTGGACCTATAATGACAATAAATTGGCCATATGGCTTGACGCATATCACTAACGGAGCTATTATTCTGTCTAATAGCATTGCCATAATAGGTGGTAATTGTATCAATGAACTTATCAGTCAGACGATTTTTACCGCTGATACTCTTACCGTCTGATAATTTTTTGCCACGATTCATTGTTTTTAATTTTCGCAGTCTAGCACCCATACGCTTTTGTATGTGGCCAACACATTCAACTTTTCGATAGAATATGGTGCTGTCCTTTGAAAGGCTCTGGGAAGGTTTTGTGTCCCCATCGCCGATATACTTAATATATTTCGCATTTCGTTGTGGCACCGATCTTTGAAATATTTCCTTCATCCCGTCTACTTCCATTTTACTGGAAGAACCAATATTGTTCTTTACACAGTGTGGTTGATGTTTCAATTTCCACTCTTCATATGAATGTCCAGACTTTGGACCTCGCCATTTTCACATCCCTTTACAATATGAAGAGAACAGCAACATCAATCACTTTCCTGTAACATCTCAATGACACTACAAACACCAATACGGGAAGTGTGTCCACGTGTTTTCCACGTACCATCACCACTGACACAGATTTCATTACTTCAGAAGTTGATACTTCTTCTTTCGCAGCATTTTCATGGAGTCGTCTGCTACTTCACGACTGGCCAAATTTATTTTCGCATTATCCTTTCATATGACTTTTTGTGATACTGGGGATGGCAAATCCATTGCTGTGCAAAAATTCTTTATTCCACAAAAACCCAATCCTACTGTACGCATAGCATAGGTTATTCGTGTATTAACTTCATAGTCCTTACTTGAAGCAATAACTGAGGAACTTTTAAAAGTGTTTAATGTACTGCATGAGTAGCATTCAAAATAAACCTCAGATACCAATCCATATAAAATCTTTTCTTTTAGAACTACTTTAGTATTGCAGTTAGGACATATTAAATATTTGGATAGTTCAGATAATAAAATATCAATATTTATCATTCTATATCCATTAGATTGATTGGAATTTCTTACTTCCTTGTCAAGATTATTTTCTTTGCACAATTTCTTAGCGGAAGCGATATGCAGTCAATAGCAAGCGTATCTGATACATTTCGAGTGTACTGATTCGCATGAAAACGCTTTCGTTTTCGGCGATAGTCACTGCCTCTTACGTTGAGCTTTTACTAGACATTTTTTTACTAATTAAAAAGATGCAAAAAAACTTCAATCAACAAAAATTTAAAAAGCTTACGAATTACGAGAATAACGAGATAACACTCAATAAAAGCAGCAGTAAACAGTATGAAATACAAATGTAAACAAGCAATACTTCGAACTAGGGCAGTGTTGAGTTGCAAACTTCCTTCTCTCATTAAAAATAGATAAAATTAAAAATAACCAAAAACTGGGGAGAAAATAATTTCAATAACACCATCGATTTCAAAACCGAAACTAACGAACATGGTTTGTTTACATTGGATTTAAATGGACAATCCAGTGCTGACGTTTGACATTTTTGTTGCTATTGCCGTACTTTTGATCCGATTTTGACGCGGTTTGTTTTTAAAATGCTCTAACAGTTTGTATTAATTTTTAAAAATATTTTTGAAAAATGGATTATTTTGCCGTTTAAAGGTACTATGTCAACTTAAGCTACGGCAGTGTTTCTCAAACTTTCAATATTTGCAACCCAACTTCCAATCATAGTTTTCCTCGCCATCCGTGCAGTAACAATGTATTGAATAATACAATATTCCAAAAATAAGGTTCATTGACGCTAAGTCTACAATATGACTTACATTATAATATTACAAATTATCAAGATAAGTATTAAATATTATATATAATTTTTATGACATACCCGTGCGGTCACTGGTAATTATTAAATTTGTTTTTAACTTAGTATTGTTAAATTAATATCGAATACATTATACAGTACTGATACATTTATAAGTGTATTATATAAATACAGTTGGGTATTTTTTTATTATGTCACAGAATGAATTTTGCTTAGCTTCCTTTCAGTAAATTAGTAATTTTTAACATAAAAATTTGCATGCTCTCCCCATGTAGGGTTATCACGCCCCTAGGGGTTGCACACCACAGTTTGAGAAAATGCTGAGCTAAGGGAAATATATCTTTCGAAACTTACAGACAGGTTGGTTGTGTGGACAGGTGGCCCTTTTCAAGCCAAAGGGCCACTTTGTATATGTAAAATATAATATTGAATTTACCTTGAGAATTTTTAAAGTAATATTCTAACAATAATTTCATTTTCAGAATCTTTACATGCATACAATACTAAAGTGCCTAAGAATAATATTTGAAATTTATTTTAATAAATGCTTAATGACATTTTCTCAATCTGTTTTTCTAGTAGTATAACTGAATATTTTAAAGTTTAAAGATTTTTTAATTATTGTAGTGAAAAAATATGCGTAATAATTATGTCAAGTTAGTTACAACATAAATTATACTTACGAAACAATAAGCTATTCCAAAAACTAATTAATAAGAAATTAATGACTTATGATGGACTATTTCGCAGAGAAATTTGTTTAAAATTAGCATTGCATTTGTTTTAAATTAGCATGGAATTGTTAAATAATAACAATAACAGTATTAAATAACCGCTTGGTCAATGTTTTCTGAAGAAAATTATAGCAAAATTATTTAAGATTCATTGAATAATTCGTTCCAGAATGTCTCTTGTGGTACTCTGCATAAGAACAAAAAAAATTAAATTTGAATTGCTTTTGCGAATACTTGAAGAATTTCTTATACATTGTTCTGTATTTTATTCCTTGTTTTGTATACACATGCTTTATAGGTTTCTATTTGAAAAGTATTTTTAGAAAGGAATAAAACCCTTTTAAACTAATAGTAATCTGAATTTTTTCGTTAAAACTAATTATGTAGCTTTATAACAGGTGAAGAATGGAAATCTAAAAACTTTTTTTTATTTATATTTCTTCAAAAATAACTTGATATATGTCGCACCTTTACAAATCCTGGTACAGTAATATATACAGTGGGCCGCAAAAGTGTTCGTACACTTGTCAATTCTTATAAAATTTAATGTTTTAGACTAATAAAAATTCATATATTGTAATTGTATTTTTTTATGATATCTGCAAATTGTTTTAATGGAATGACATAATTATTTTTTGTAAAATAGCATAGCTATTTTTTTTTAAAAAATTAATCATCAAAAATCTACTAAAAATTACGTCACAAAAGTCTTCATACTTCAGTCTTGACAAAAATCTCAACTTAATTTTAAATATTGTATTTCTTTCTTAATTTATACTTAGTAGGATATATTTTAGTACCCACTACAACTTTTAAGCATCTTGGTATAGAATTAATCAGTTTTTTTGTAAGTTCTGCATTGATTTTCCTCCATTCTTCTGTGATTATTGTTTTTACTTCACTTTCGTGTTTATTTGTCATGTTTTTTTTTCTACACCAAAATTTCACCAAATATGTTATACTGAGCTAAATAAAGTGATTAAGGAGGTGTTTTCATACTCTGGGGTGAGTTATACAGATATCAGTGACGTACATTGAGAGCAGTGCGCTTGGTGCCATTATCCAGTTAAAAAATTAATTCGTTCCCAATATCCAAATTTTGAGTGGATAACTTAAAATGTCATTTAAAATATTTAAATAGAGCTTATGATTCACAATAATATCAAAAAATACCAAATTACCTAATTTTGAGGCTAATTTACACCCCCAAACCAGAACACCTTCACTCCAATGCTGAAACATGGAGGTGGAGCAGTTATTGTTCCACATAAATTCATGGGATTAAACTCCTTATTTTTCATTTACAAGCTATTATAGGCCCATCGGAACTAAAATTGTTGAATTATCTGCCATCCCAATCAATTCGCGGTCAATTTTGAATTTTCTGAAACTTAATCCTAAGAATCTAGTTGGATCAATAAAACAAGGAGGTGGGAGTGTAAATCGGCTACAGAAATGGTAATTTGGTATTTTTTGTTGATATTGTGAATCATAAGCTCTATTTAAATAGTTTAAAGAAAATTTTTAAATTATCCACCCAAAATTTGGATATTGGAAACGACTTAATTCTTTAACAGGATAATGACGCCAAGCGCACTGCTCTCAATGTACGCCACTGGTGTCTTTATAACTGTTTCCAAACTATGAAAACACCTCATCAATCAATTTATTTATCCCAGTAAAATACAGTTGGTGAGATTTTGATGTAAAAAAAAGAAAACATGACAAATAAACACGAAATGTGAAGTAAAAACAATAATTACAGAAGAATGGAGGAAAATCGAAGCAGAAATTACAAAAAACACTGATTAAATTTATACGAAGACACTTAAAAGTTATTGTGGACTCTAAAAGATATCCTACTAAGTACTAAAGTAAGAAAGATGTTCAATATTTAAAGCTAAGTTGAGATTTTTGGTTAAGTATTCGAAGACTTTTGTGACGTAATTTTTTAGTAGATTTATGATTATTAATTTTTTTAAGAAAATAGTTATGCTATTTAAAAAAAAAATAATTACGTCATTCTACAGGTATTAAGAACCAGTTGTAGATATCATAAAAAATTACAATTACAATATAAGTATTTTTATTAGTCGAAAACATTAAATTTGATAAGAAATTGCAAGTGTACGAACATTTTTGTAGCCCACTGTATATATAGTTGTTGCTTAATTAACAAGCATAAATGTCAAAGAAAAAAATGCTATGTGAAATCAAAGGCACAAAATAATGAAATAATTAATAGATTGGATATTGTAATTATATGAAAATCTATAAATATAGTTTGAAACTCGGTGTATTTATCTACAATAATAACCATAGTGGCTCCGGTGTCAGTAAAATTTCTAAAAAACTAATAAAATCGTATACCAATAAACTCTTTATTAAAATTGTCAAATTCTTGAGATTATTCAAAACTGAGAGTGAAATTTAAAATTTTCTTTTATAAAAAGTTTCATTAAAAAATGTTGAATAAAAAAAATTATTTTGACAAAAAAAAAACATTACAAATTTGAACATTGCTTGGGTTATTTAAATCACCTATGATTTGAGTTAAAAATGATTAAATCTCTAAATATTAAAATTCTGACAAGTGACCATTTTTGTAAAGGTTTTTAGACGCTGAATTTCCAAAGGTAAAAAAATAAGGAAATGAATTTGAAAAAAAAAATATTTGAATAAAAAACCATAATTTCTTAGGAATTTACAGGAGTTTAAGAATTAATAACATTTATTAAACTTTGAAGAATCAATAGTATTATTTTAAAAAAGGACCAAAAATACTCTATTTATAAAAAAATTTTTTTTTTTTTTTTTTTTTTGCATAATTATATTTACCCAAAAAACCTTTTATGTTATTAATAGCACAATAATGTTTTAAATTTCCAAAGAAACAATATGTAGCATTTCCGTTTACCTAAAATCATTCTCAACGACTTTAACTTAAAAGGTATTTACTAAGTTTTTATCTTGTTTCTCTTTTCCAAATGCGTTTGAGAAAAGCATGTAAAATATGGAACAAAATTACAAAAATGCATTTCATTTGAGTTCTAAGCATATTAAAATAAGCGATATTGGGAAAAAAGCGTAATATAATCATTGAGGGAAACAAAATAAAACGATATCCTTCAATAAAAGAATCAAAATAAAATCCCAAATCTCTTAAATTAATAATAATTCATAAATTTATAGAATTCAATTATTGAGTTTAAATTGTGCGAATGCAAATATTTACTGTAATATAAACCACCACAAATATATAAAAAATATCAAAAACATCTTTTTTTTTTTTAAATATTAAGTCATTGTATTCCTTCTTATTGTTCCAGAATATTTACCGTACCTTTCCAAAACTACGCCAGCTGGCGCCGAATTCTCATGAAAACAATCACAAAATTCCATGTTTCTGTTTTATAATATACCTTAGAGTCGTCTGCAGCTGTTGCGTAATTAATCTTCCATTACAGTAGCGTTGAGTGGTATGTTACTTCTGGGCATAGATTCTTTTTTTTTCTTTTTCATTTTCTCATGACATTTAAATAAAATTAATTTCGTTTCACGAGTTTTAATACAATTTGCCAATTACTAATTCGAGAAAAATTTCCTCTGCATTTGTCATTAATTCATTTGCACTCGTATTTTTCAAGTTTTACTGATTTCCCTTTTAATTGTTTTCCGAATAAACGCATTAGTATTAGGACATGTAAATGATAATTGTAAAACTTCCCGAATGAAAATTAATTCTCGCGCATGTTGCACATGATTATCATTCCTTTAAGTAGTTTGATCAAATAGAAGAAAAATAATTATTTCAATTGATTCGATAGATTCCAGATGAAACTGTTCTAACCAAACTACTTCATTTTGTCCTTTTTATTTGGAATTATATTTTGCTATTTATATAAAGCGTGTTTTTCTTCCAGGTATAGAAGTTTAAGTTGGCATTACTTTCCAAGATGGCGACTGATTTAAAAGCTGTCAAGTGATTTATTCCCAGTTTGGTTTGGCAATTCATCAAAACGATCATCAAGCAAGGCGTAGATTCGTCGAATGGGCCCAAAACGAGATTGCCATTGTTCCCGATTTTTATAAGCGAATTTTGTTTAGCGATGAAGCGCCCTTCTGGTTGAATGGCTACGTCAACAAACAAAACTGCCGCATTTGGAGTGAAGCTTATACACAAGTGTATGTCGAAACACCGTTACATGCAGAAAAACTGACTGTTTGGTGCGCTTTATGGGCTGGGGAATCATTGGTCCATACTTCTTCAAAAACGATGAAGGCCACAACGTTACAGTCAATGGTGATCGGTATAGAGCCATGATTACTAACTTTTTCATTCCTGAATTGAACAATCATGATGTCCAGGAGCTGTGGTTCCAACAAGACGGCGCAACATGTCACACAGCTCGTGCCACAATCGATTTATTGAAAGACACGTTTGGTGACCGCCTAATTTCAAGTTTGGACCTGTGAATTGGCCTCCAAGATCTTGTGATTTAACACCGCTAGACTATTTTCTGTGATGCTATGTAAAGTCATTGGTCTATGCGGATAAGCCACAAACGCTTGACCATTTGGAAGACAACATTCGCCGTGTTATTGCCGATATACGGCCACAAATGTTGGAAAATTCATCAAAAATTGGACGTCCAGATTGGACTACATCCGAGCCAGCCGTGGCAGTCCTATGCCAGAAATCATATTTAAAATGTAATGCCATAAGATTATCTTTTGAATAAAAACAATTCATGTCAATCGAATAATACATCGTTGTTTTATTTCAATTTAAAGTTCTATACCTCTAAAAAAACACCCTTTATAAGTGTTTAAACGATTTTTTGTTTAAAAAATAAGAATTAAAACAGCAGTTTTGAAAACCTCTAAGATTTTGTAAAAGAAAATATTAACTTTAATCACATTTTCCGTCTTATAAACTGATAAAATATTCTTCAAACACTAAAAAAATATATTTTTGTGCGTATTCCATTTACTAGAATCGATATTGGTAATACTAATACAGTAAGATGATCGTGTTTATATGCTTGAAGGTAAATAATGATAGATCAAATTTCTGCAAAAGTAATGAAACATTTAAGAAAAGTGGAAAATAACAGTAGAAAACAATAATAAATTTCCAGTAGAAAATGACATATGATGCTATACAGTGATGTACAGTGGATTAACATTTCCAAACATTAAAGGAACTGAAAATATCACAATATATTACAATATATATCAGTGATTTATTATTATCAAGTTTGTTGTGTGAAAGAGAAAACTGAATATCGTTAAGGTGTCAGTTGGATTTGCCATGAAATATTGTGCTCATATAAGTTTTTAGAACACATTTCAACAATGTATCAATAAATTCTGTGTCATATTGAGTAACAAAAAAAACATTCAGAAGGATAGAAAATACTAAAATCAGAATTGATTCTAAAAGCAAAGCCGACCTTTCAATATCCTTTTAACGTTCGTAAGTGTGTGTTAACCAGTGTGGATGACATAGATGAATTACTTCTTCAAAAGGGTCTCTTTCATAATGCATGATCTTATATGAGACATCTTAATGGTACTGTGTACACAAAACCGGTTAAAAAGCATAGCATGTTGATTGAGAATAAAAGAATCTTTAATGAACTATGTAATTCATATTCTTTTAGTATTTTTTAAGTTAAATATCTACTATAATGCATATACTACACAAATACTTAAATTTAATGTAATTTTAAAGCTTTACTTGAATAATTTTGGATAAGTTGAAATAAAAGATGCATTAATACGTTCGTGTCTTACCGGTCTTGTCAAAAGATCAAGTTATCTTGGGAGAAAAATAGAAATAATTTAATCGAATAATCTACTTCTTAGCGTCATAGCTCGCAACTGTACCATTTGCACTCCTGCATTCCTTGTGATTTCTCGTCGTCTCTGTACCCCCTGTACACACCATGTACACGTCTCGGCACACACCCTGAAAGTGTATCGGCCTGGTAATGAATCACTTTGTATTATATTTATTTTAAAGTTATTCATAATATTCCATTCTATTTTATCTATGTAATATATCTAGGCATATTCTACTAGAACCATAAACTCATGTAGATGCCCATCAATCAAGAATTTTTCACTTTCTGGTTAACAATAGACGTATTTCCTTTTTTAGAATTTCTATACGCGTCCATCTTTTTCCGTTTATTTTAAAACGATTTAATCAATCAGGTTAAGTTGTGAATATTAAGCTGTATACCAGAAGGGGGTAGACTTTCCAGAGTACTGTTTGACTGCTGATGTTTTTAAGATATTATGTTCCACCCATTGGCGTAGGTGTGTCTATTTGTATTAAAAAAAAAAAATTGCATGATTTTTTTAGCATTTGTTTCTGATATTATACCCATTTTTAATCTATAACATATTGTAACGTCGTGGCCCATAGTACACTAGGAGGCTTGACACATAGCACACGATAGACTAGAAAGAGGGCGCTGCTGTGAACAGTTTTGACTTTTGAGCGGGAAGGAGAGAAGAAGAAGGTGGTCTCGAACGAAAAATGGAGGACGCTGCCTGTAGTTCTCGATGCGATTTAAAATTGTTAATGAAATTGTAAATATAGTGATGTGTTTTGCAGGAAATAATAAAAACAGTAAATCCGGTTAATTTGAGTTATGATTAATTCGACTACAAGACGATCTTACAATCTTACTGTTTTTACTAAAAAAAAATACAAATATCACAAAACTGTCAAGTTGAATGCTTGTGCATATATGAATGACTGCGACACCTTAGAGGGAGGACATATTCAATGCAACAATCATTAAATTACGTGAATTGATGAATATGAAACCAGCGTAAGTCCTTTGCTATCGCGGAACATGACATCAACTCAAGAACCTAATACCGTAAAAGAGCAGGGTGCATGATGATGGTCCAATGGTCAATACCATGCTGTCATGGGAAGAGCGGTTATCATTACTTATTCTCCTCTTCAGTCGGCGTAATTGGAAAAAAAAAATATTTGTATGACTGGCATCCAGTTATCGTACTTTATCCCAAGACAACATTAAACGTTTATAGCGCCATCGTATGCTTCCAATAAAAATACACGTGCCATCTACACATTTATCAAATCATTTGCTTAAGTTGGCACAGTCAAATTAATTGTGAAAAACTGATTCCATAAATATATTTCTTTTAGTATCCACTTCTTCGGTCTTAGTGAAGTCGGTCACCCTAAAATGTCTTTCGGACCACCGGTCGATTGTGATTGACTTAATGCTTATATCCCTGTTGTAGACTGTAGACAACATACTAATCACTACAGTCCTCTAAACTCATAGAATGGTTTGTACAACGTGACCATCCTTTGTAGTCCATGTTCTACACTCTGGGCTGGTTCCAAGAAAAACAACTAGATGGTGCTAAATAGGCGACTTGTAATTAGTTATTCGACTATCAGTTTTTTAGAAAAAAAATGCCGGATTTGTTATGATATATATATATATATATATATATATATAATTGTTCAGAATTGCTTCAAAATTGCTTAAAAAACTTCCATCTTTCGTAACATGCGCTGCCGTGCTTTATATATATATTGATGTCTTAACTCAGGGAGTATTGGCTCAAGGCAAAACTTCCTGGTTTTTTTTTTCTTTTTTTGATTTTCTTCACAAATAATAATAAAAAAATTTAAAAAATCCAGAAAAACCTGTATGTCATTGTTTTTGTTACTATATATATTTCTACTTCAAATTTTTTTAATAAATCATAGTTTATGAATGACAGAAAGTTAGAGTGGTCAAAGTAGTTTTAAAAAGATTCTTAGCTTTATGTAATCCGACTACGTTCAGAACCGTGATTTTTCAAAAAAAAAGTATAAGCGAATATTTATTTTTAACATTTAGTATCATTAAGATTAGAACACATGTATATTTCAAGAATATTATTACAATGAAAAAATTGTTTAAGGTAACCGACTCCTTGCAGCAACTTGTTTTATTTTAAAAAAATAGAAATATGGAGATATTTTGTGGTTCTTAGATTTATTTAGTTCATTTCAAGAAAAAAAAGGAAAAAATTAATAAGAGATAAATAAATATTACGACTATAATGGAAAAATAAATTATTACGACTAAAATGGGAAAATAAATTATTACGACTAAAATGGGAAAGGGGTAAAAATTGGCAAAAAATTACATACACGGAGCCCGTTATGTACAAATAGAAAATGGTCAAATTCTGAATTTTCCGATTTTGATGCATTACTTTGTTAATCCTATTTGAAATGACCATCAGGATAAGAAATATTTTAATTTTTAGAAAACAAGAACACTTTATCTTATTTGTTATATGAAATTGCTTAAAAGAACAGTGATTACATTCACTTAAGGGATTGCAAATTTTGGAATAAAACGGTGATTGATAAATCTGAAGGTTAAAACACTTCTAATGGTATACAGAACGTACGGAAAACTTCAACAAATTATTTTAAACACTTTTTGAGCAATCGCTGTCCCTTTTTGAGTACTTCTATAAAAATATATTTCGAATAAAACGCATTTTTAAAGTTTGATATCTGATGTAAAATTATGGCATCTGCTTTTTCCAAAACACTTGTAGTTTTTGTTTTAGTGAATGGGAAATACAAATTTGGTAATTTTACAAAGCTAATAAGATGGCCTATAAAATAAAATCATAAAAATGTATTAATGTTTTAAAAAAATCATGATTTTAGGGTAGTCGGATACCTTAAATGCAATACTTTAAATGCACACTAAGTATGATCTATTTTCAAAACATTCATCTATTATGAAAAAGGCTTCTATAATAATATTATTTTGCTTATACATAGCTAAAACTTCTCCAGAGAGTCTGAGCTTAGAAATTTAAAACTTCGCATTATCTTCATAGTTTTCAACAATTGAATTAATTATCGGTTTATTTTTGTAAAAATTTATCCTCTCTGATTAATTAAAATATGATAAATTCCACTTCTGCGTCATGTACAGTGCTAAAAAATTAGAGCAGCACATGAATTTAACAAAATTAAGCAAGTATTTCTTCTTGAAACTAACTTAAAACAAAATATCCAACAAAACAAATAAAGTCTAAAATGTAATAAAAGACAGAACAGAAAACTTCTTTTACAAATCAACGTACATGGGTAAAAACAAGAAAAAAGAAAAGTGCAGGAATAGTGATTTCGTCGAAGCTTTTATTTCTCGTTGTCTCAGTGGTGAGATTCAAACTTTTTGCTGTCTTCTGAGAAAAGGGAAGTAAAAATGTCACGACAAAGGGATCTACCATAATGTGTGCTTAGTGTATCACCAGAAGAAAGGAATCCAATTAAACACAAAAACCTATAGTGGCTGTCTGAGTGGAAATAAGTTTCATTGCAAGACCGTGGAATCACTTATAAGAAACAGGGCATGTTCGATGTCGCCCATGGATAGACACAGCAAATAATGATCGATGTATCCTGTAAACAGTCGTCTAGTTTGAACAAACAGTGCGATGCAGATTCAAAGGCAAATTCTTTTATCAACAGGACGAAAGGTCTCAAACCAAACAATCCTAAATGGGCTTTATGTGGATGGTGCGTATGCATGTAGGCCAATAGAGAGTATTTGTTGACAGCAAGTTACCATGCAGCCCGAAGAAAGTGGACTGCTAATCATCGAGATTGGATACAAAGTGATTAAAATCAAATACAGTTTACGGTCAAGTCCCGTTACCATTTAGATTCTGACGCAAAGCGTGTTTTGATATGGCTAGAAGGGAGCTATCGAGATAACCCTCTATTCTCTCGTTCATGGAAGTTCACATTACAGGCGAGGTGGTTTTATGGTATGGATTGGGCTATATTATATTCGTAGGCGGGTGCTTTGACCTGCATATCATTAAGAAGGGCGATTTGACGACTCAAAGGTATGAAGACGAGACCCTGAGACCCCCTACCATACCTACGCTGCAGTCATTGGTGATTTATTTTATTTCATGCAGAATAATGCTAGAGATCCTACAGCTCGTCTTATGGAGGACTTTTTTGAAGCTGAAACAATGCAGCGTATAGAGTTGCCTGCATGTTCTTCTGACCTAACCTTATCCAGGATACTCGGGACTCATTCGAAAGACGTATTCAATGGATCCACTGCCTTCAATTACTATCCGGGACGTAGGTATGGCACTCTTTAAATAGTGAAACAATATTCAACGAAGTTTGATCGATAATCTCATCGCATACATGCTAAACAGGTATGTGTCAGTCTTCGTAGTTCAGGGGGACCACACATCATTATTAAACATTCTGTATCAATTCTAAGCAATCAGTGTTTTTGTCATTTACATGCAACTAAATTATTGGCCTGAAGTGTCATTCCACGTTTTTTATACTATTTTACTGAACTGAGTTTTGTTACACCTATACTAACCCATGCATGTTTTCTAACACCTGTTTATGCCCATACATGGATATCGTATAACGTTTTTTTTCATTTTTTTTTGCTCGCTCCCCTAATTTTTTTTTAGTTGTGTATTTCAAAAATCCTTATTCAGGCTCTGTATAGAGGTCTGACCTATATTTAGGCAAAATATTATTATTATAGAATCATTTTTCATAAAAGAAGAATGTTTTGGATACAAGTAATCCTATGTTATTTTTTGGCAAAGTACTGCATTTCAATACTTTTTTTTTTTTTTGTAATAATGTTCTTAAGAAATTATATACATGTTTCCTAATTCTAGTGGCACTAAATACTTAAAATATTTCTTAGTATGCGTTTGAAAAATCACGGCTCCGAACGTAGTCGGATACCTTATTATTAAACACCGGTAAGTAATGGGAAAGTTGTACGAAATGCAAATGGCATGCTAACACACACATATTCCTCTGAATGAAATATTGAATTCTGCACCAAATGGGTCTACAAAATAGTAGCCATTTGTTCATTTCTCTACGTCCGAAAATATTCTCTCTCCATACCCGAACCCGAGTGGACACATGCGGAATTCAATTTAAGTCTCCCTCTCACCTACTTCCCGAACTATTAGGGTTAAGACAGAGACAGCAACAAGCGTTACAGGAAATTCTTTTGCTTTGCCCTCTTTCCCACTCCCTTTGGGGAAGAAAGGCCAATCCGAGAAAAACACTTTCGAATATATTTATGAGTTTCCACATCTGAAGAGAGGGAAAAATTTCGTTTGGAGGACGATTTCCCACGTAATGGAAAGGGGTGCTCGAAATTTCGAATGCCAAACTTTATTGGACTCTGCAGGGCAGTTTGGCCTTTTCTAGAATAAAAAGAAATCAAGTTTTTGAATTTCATGTATAGGACTTTTTTTATCATAAGCTTTGTGAAATGAAATTTGTTGTGTTTAAATCAATTTGTATGTGAATGTGATGAATGAGAGGAACTTATCGAATAATGCTTGGTTAGATCTTACAATGAACTGAATTTGAATTTTCCCCTCTCTTTTAGACATTTATCTCTCTTAGATAAATTCCTAACTTATTGAAAGTACTTCGTTTAATCATGAACGATGGAGAGATGTATTAGAGCAGATTACTTTGCTTTTTCAATGAACTAAATACCTAGCGATCTTTTTGTCACTTACTTATAGGGTACGGTGATTTAAAATCAAATTTATACACTATCGCAACATTGCACTAACGCAGAATGCTTTACAGGAACTTATGTGCTGTTTTGGTAATTTATAATTACTGCTTAGTCCAGGAACTTGCCAATCGTGGCTTGCCTTGTCACGAGTTCGAGCCCAGTACCACTAAAGACCCGCCGTGTAGGGCAGCGATGTACGTTAAATCTGTCGAAAGCTGAAACGTCCTTCCGTTGGTGTGGTGTGGTAGTTAGGAGAGGGAGGTGCCAGCTCAGGTGTCGTCCACGTCACTTGACCATGGTTCAAAATTACGTGGTCCGTCGCCAAAAGCCCTCGTGTAGCTGAAAAGTGCGACGTTAATATTCAATCAATCAACCAGGAACTTGCCATAAAAAGAATTTCCAATTCCTTTTTCTAAATTATAAACGAAATTTTAAATAATGCCAACTTTTTTTGTTAGATTTGATTTTCTATAGGAAAGCAAAAGGGATTGAGAGAGTGACCAGTTATTAACCCTTTAACTTTTTATCTACCGCATTATGACTTATTGCAGTTTTTTTCGTGTAGTATTTTTTTAATCATTACATTAAGGGATATACATAAACAAAATACTCAACTTTGGAAAATTTAATTAGTTAGAGCTAATTAATTAACTAAAGATATTCGATTGTAAAATTAATTATACACACTGTTCACTTAAAACAAATAGTAAAATCATTTTCTAAGGTCTTCATTAACATACAAAAAATAAGACACTTACCTTTTGATATTCACTATTTTTTCGGAACAAAAAGGAAAATCTTAGCAATCCACTGAAAACACCGTCAGCTGAAAAAATTAAATTTCTGCTATAAAACTATTCACCTTCCCCGCTAAAATACTCATCGCAGAACTCTTGCTTTCAAAAATCTTAGAATACTAGACTTTCAAAAAATATTCCTGCTAAGTGACGTCAGAGTTTTCGTAAAAATGGCTATTTTATGTAATTTTTAAGTAAGTGGTACTCACAAGTTACCGTCGGTAGATAAAGTGTTAACTGCCATCGAAATATATATATATACGTCTCGCTTAAGGTATCCGTCGGAAATATAGTATATTTTAAAGAAAAAATTCTAAAAATTGGTTGGGAAAAAACTAGTAAAAATGTACCATAAACGGGGCCCGCTCTCTACAAAGATTTTATGAACAAATTCTATTTTTATTTTGATGTGTTACGTTATTCCTGTTTGAAGTGATCTTCACGATAAGAAATATTTTAATTTTTACAAAACTAGAGCACTTTATCGTCATTATACGAAATTGCTTAAAAAAAACATTGACTATATTCACATAAAGAGCTGCAAATTTTGAAATAAAACAGTTATTGATAAATCTGAAGATCAAAACACTTCTACTGTTTGCAGAACATAAGCAAAAAATTTCAGCTAATTATTTTCAAAAACTTTTGAGCAATCGCGGTCCCCGTTTGAGTTTTTCGAAAAAAACATGTTTCGCGTAAAACGCATTTTAAAGTTTGACATCTTGTGTAAAGTTATGGCATTTGCTTTTACTAAAACGCTTGTAGTTTTTGTTCTAGTGAAAATAAAGCTTGGTATTGTTATTAAGTTAATAAAATGTCTATAAAATAAAATCATAAAAAATTTGCCAATTTTTGAAAAAAATCATGGTTTTAGGGTAGTCGGATACCTTAACTAGTGTGTTAAATGCCGTCCCCGGACTTATACATGCATCTTCCCTTTATTTCGCCCTGCAGTCAATAAAAATATCCCGAAGATTTTGGAATGCAATAAAATGACCTTGTTTGTGTTTTCGAAGGATTTACTTATTTCAGAGGGAAAAAATGCTTATTTATGACTTTTATTTTCCCTTCAATACACCCCATGCACGTGCCTATGGGAAAAGATGTTGCACTGGGGAGCGAATCCAGTAACTTTTATTCGACAGTTAAGGGGTTCACAACACCTTATACGGGGAAAAGAGGGCCAAGGCGACGGAATTCGTCCTATTATCCTCAGTGAATTAATAAAAATGACATATAAAGTAGAACCTAATCTTCAAAGTGTCACACAACACTAACAGGAGGATTTCGAACAAATGGATGAGCAAAATTGGAAGAAAAACATTGACGTCAGAAGAAATTACGAAAGAATTTTCAATTTAGACGGAGACCACCTAGCATACAGTCTAACGCAGATGGTTAAAAATAAAACACGTACAAAAAAATCTATTTGGAAAATAAAAAAAATAGCATGATAGCCGTAAATCAAAAGGAATCCAATCATCATGACAAATTGAAACTTTGTAAAGATTTCTAGTCTACTGACTAAAATTAATGAAGGGTGGTTGCCCATTGACCTTATGTAACACCAAATGCATCCCATTCATTTTCAACTAATGCCCATTGGCTATCAGTGTGATATAAGACCTTGACTTGCGAAGATTTTGTTGTTAAATTTTGAGGCACCTCAGAGACTAGACATAAATTGACGCAAAGCCCACATACGCAACATAGATCAATTGAATTTTATCTTTTCTGCACAAGATATATATAGAGAAATAAAACAAAACGCCATTTATATACTGCTTTTGAAGGCGAATTATAAGGATTTAAATGTTGTTTCTGAGCAATAGCTGTTACAATTAAATCTGGAACATTTAATGCCATGGTGTTTTAATTTTTAAATCAGTACTTACTATAACACTTAACTTTTTAAAAATTATTTTTGATAACTGTTTCTCAGAAAACAAACATGTGATAAATCATTAAACGATAATCAGCAAAATAATGTTTGTATAAAGATTAAGCTATTAATGTTATGAGAAAATATTTATTAGGGGATCGATGGTATAAGTTTTTATTTAATTGTAAATAATATATATATTACTGTTAAAGAGTATAATTCAGTTATTTCATAGAATAATTAAGTATTTCATGAAACAACTAGACAAGTCAGTCAAATTATATAATAGATGGAATATTTCATATTTAGCCTAGTTATTTTATAAATAACTAATGATAGAACGTTTAAGTGAAAAAATAAGCAATTTCAAAGTTTTTTACAAATTAATTGACCATAAATAGCTAAAATATTTCTAAAACTATATTTTATTCCTATTGAAGGCGGTCAATCGATAAATAATGAGGAAAAGCAGATGATATAATCTACTATATTGCTCATATTGCTAACATTAGTTAAGCAAAAAGTGAAAAAAGTAATGTTGTAGAAATAATTATATTTAAATATTGTTAAAAATTACGTGGGGAAGACGATATTTTGATTAAAAATGACAAAGAAATTTATTTAAAATTTTTTTTAAAAAATGATTAATGTATAAAAATTGAATAATTGTTCGAAACGTATCATTGGTATCATTATCATTGATAATGTTCCTCATTGAACATTATCATTGATAGAGAAGAATGTGAAAATACTGATGCGTAAAAGGATGACCAAACACTATTCGCACGAGTGGCTGCCTAGTGGACATGATCACGAATTTGTGTTAATCCTTTTCGCATGTTCTAATCCGGTGTCGTTGAAAACTTAACGTGTATGTAGACAGGTGTACGGTAAATCTTTGGTGGTTTGAAGTCATCTAGTTAGCAGCAGTGGATGTTTGGTGACCAAAACAAGGTATTCTTTTTCGTCCTATGACCATGACCTGTACTGCTGCTTTGTTGCTTTAAATAGCGAAGTTGATTAACAAACACTAGCGCTTGAGGATATTACCATAAATAAATGTTTAAAATATTCAATTCCACCTGTTTGACGGTGTCTAATCGAGACCAACAAAATTCATCGTGGCAAAGGTCTGGATGTACGCCTGTCATTAGTCGTAGATATGAGTACCATACAAGTGACAGTACGATTTGCTTCACTTCCACCCAAATTTTGAAGGAGGGCATCCTAGGTTTGTTCAGGAACCTCGCGCTTCTCTTTCTTTTCCACCAACTTCACGAAAGAACTTGTGAGTTAACAGCTTTTCAGAGTACCCCCATTCTGCAATGGCGCTATGCATCTACAAACATCCATGTTTTATTCGGGATTCGAAACCAGTTGCTACGAAGTAAATGATTGTCCTGTGTTTTTATAGACAGAATTTGCCATTTTACTCATTGACCGTACATAACAGAATCATACTTAATTTTTTACTCGACGGAAACTTGAATATATTTCTATAATATGTTTTCGAAACTAACCAAAAAACGCTTACCGAAAATTAAATGATATTAAGATAAGGATAACACTGATAAAAAGTAACGTTCCATAGTCATTATTTTTTCAAAAAGAAGCGATAATTAAGAAATAAATTCAGATGATTTTCAGGAATTATTTTACACTTGAATTTAGAGCGTCAAAAATAATTCAAGTATGTAGATTTTACATTCGATTTATTTCATGTTTTATCACGGTTATTATTTCCATGTTAAGTATTATAAGTATGAAGTAAATGTTTAAATGAATGAGTATTTTCATGAAAAAATTTCAATTTCTTATCGTTGTACCTGAAAAACTATATATCGTACTAATTGATAAATATTTAATTCTTTTTTCGGATCTATTCACGATCAAATGTAAAATTTTTGTAATATCTGTCGAGACTGAATAAAGTTATCCTCCAAGTACATTTCTGTGAAAGATTATATTTTTATAGCTCGAGTTACTAGTTAAACACACTTTTCTCAAAAATAATCTTATATATTTTTAAAATAATTATTATAAACATTTAGTTGTTATATATATATATATATATATATATATATATATATATATATATATATATATATCATAATATTCATAATACAACTTTCAAGAATTTGTATACTTAATGAAAGACTTTAAAAGTTTTAGAAGCTATATCAGTGCAGTTTTATTTAAACCTTAAACAGTGTAAATACAAATTTTCTTAGAAACATATTTAATATTGGAAGTACCAGACACACACACAATTTTAAGAAACATTTTAATATTGCACTATGTGACATTTTACTCCATTCGAAAATGAATTCACAGTTTCAAAAGTTTAAAAAACCATTCTTCAAATAATTAAAAGCAATATTTTACAAAAAAAATACTTTTAAATTCAATATGAAGAAAATAGAAACATATAATACAGTACATTAAACATAAGCATTTAAATATGTACTAAAAAAGAAAAAGTAGTTTTTATAAAAAAGATTCAAAGCAAATATTATTCAAACCACTATAAAGAAACTTCTTTCTGCTAAGCAAATGGTTTCTTGGTCATATGAACTGCTCTTACAAAAGATCTTTTTGAATGCTAAATAAAAAGTCAATATATGCAGTGTATCTATAGCATAAGACAAAAATAACAAAGTCAATATTGCTATGTATTTCTTTTTTCTTCTTTCTTGTTTATCTAGTTAATGATACTTTCAGACGCCGTTAGTAAAACTTTCGAACAATTTTTGATAATTCAATTCATAGTTAGTTGCAGACGGAAACATTATATCATTTTACTTACAACAAAATAAAACTTATGAATGCTCTTTCTATGAATTTAGTTATGAAATAAAAAAAAAATATTTTGGATCTGATGGCGGTGTCTGTGGAAATTTTCCACTTTAGAAACACATGCCAGTTAATAAAAAATTGAAAACAAAGAGAAGTATGAATTTTCAATACGACAGATTTTAAAAGTATTACTATGATTATAGATAAACACACACACACACACACACACACACATATATATATATACTCCTGAACAAAAAAATTAGAGTACCAAGAAATAATTGCGGGATCATAATGAAACTTAGCATGAAGGTGCATGTCAGGGAGGTATGCACATGTTTAGAAATACAGCGTGAGTTCTCATTACGTTTAGCCGGAAGAGGGCATTGAACGCCGTTTTCCATGAAATAAAAAATATAACCAGAACTTGTTTGAGTGCGCTGAATCGTTTACAAAGCAGGGCTGAGGAAGACATGCCATTACGCCGTTTTCGAAGGAAATATGAGTAGCTGTCGCAGTTTGAGAGGAGGAGAATCATCGGCATGATGGAAGCTGGGTGGGTCAGCTAGGCGAGTAGGGCGTAGATTAGACCGATCAAATTGTATTGCGAGGAGGTTATGGGACCAGTGGTTTCGAGAGATGTCATTTACCCGAAGACAAGGCTTAAGACGCCCTCGACAGACCAGTCGTCTAGAAGACCGTCACATCGTAAGAACTGCACACGTACAGACAACTGCTTTATTATGCGTCATCCGGTCACAGCTAGCACCTTCACTAGGGTCCCCTGTGTATTCCCGAATCACACGAAGGTCCCTGGTTCAAGGACATTTGGGATCGTGGTGCCCATTGCGTGTGCTGCCCTTGACGGCCACCCATCGACGCCTCCGTTTGAAGTGGTGCCCTGCACAAGGAAACTGGACTGTAAAGGAATGGAACCGATTCGTCTTTAGTGACTCAGCAGTGATAATAATCGTGTTCGTGTGTGGAAACCCTGTGGTGAACGCCTCAATCCTATCTTTGCTCTACAGAGACACGCCACTACCACAAATGGTGTGATGATATTAGGTGTCATTTCCTGCAATACACAGTCATCCCTAGTATTGATCCGTGACTCTATGACAGCCCAGCGGTATGCCCATGTCATCCTGCAACCACAATGCTCAAGCTCACACAACAAGGGAGTCACAAGACTATCTTCGCACTGTTACTACCATTCCTTGACCTAGCCGATCTCCGAATTTGCTCCAATCGATTATATCTGGGATCATTTGCGACAGCGAGTTAGGCATCTCACGAGTTTGATCGAACTAGATGCAAGATTACAGCAAGTATGAAACGAAATGTTTCAAAGAATCATATAGAACTTGTATGCCTCAATGCCCGATCGTATTGCTTTGTGCATTTGCGCTAGAGGGGATTCAGCAGGATATTAAATCTTTTTTCTTTGATTTCCTAATTATTTACTTATATAAAAGTAGTCATTACGTATGTAAAATTTCATTTGAATTTGACCATTTCTTCTTGCTGCACAAATTATTTGTTTATGAGTGTATATTCAACAATTTATTGATTAGCAGAATACAAAATGATTATAAATAAAGTTATACTTTTAAAATGCTGCACCAGAAGACAATTTTTTGAATGACTTCAAATTTAAACTGAACAAACGTGAACATAGGCAAGTCCAAGTTAGCAAATGGTGTTGATAGATTTTCTGGATGTGAAAACCGTAGGCACGGAGATCATATGATTAATTAACATGTAAAATATCCCTTGAAAAGCAATTTGGCACCGGAAAACTCTCGAAAAACTTCAGTCTGACAATATTTAGCAGTCGAAGAAAGCATGAATTAAAATTAATTCTATCATCAAAAGTTTGGTAGCGAAAAACACCATTAGTTGGACTGTCATCTGAAATGTGTCTTACTCTTAGGGGATTTGTCGTGTCTGTAAAGGATTGCCTACCAAAAGGCAGCCCATATGATTAAAACAAAATATTCAACTAGTTGTTGATTGGCGATATACAAAATTATTATAACAAATGTTTCACTTTTACAATGCTGTCCTCTAAACCTCTAAACAGAATGTCTTCAAATCTGAAATGGATGTACCTGAAAAGAGGGGAAAACGAAATGTGACAAGGAAAAAGCTCCAAATTGTACCAAAGTATTTTACTGTAAGCGGCATAACGAAACTAAATTCGACTATAATGGCATTTTGAATCCAATTACGACGATTTAGCATGAGATACGCCTTTAATCAACTGTACCAACAATGTACATCAACATTTCTCAAACTGTAAGGTGCACATTCCCCCCGGAGGCGTGATAATATTGCCTGCGGGGTGCAAGCATATCCAAAAGTCGAAAATAAAAGATAATTTTTTTTTTCAAAAAAAAAATAATTTACTGAAAGAAATCAAAACCAAAAATACATTCTGACATTATAAAAAATAAAATACACATTTACACTGATATAATACACTTTTATAAGCATCAGTACTGCATTATGTGTTTGATAGTTAATTTATCAATGGTAAATCGAGAATCGTTTAAGCCTCCCATCCGGTATAGTGGTTAGTGACGCTAAATGCTGCGCCGTATCGCCTGGGTTCCAATCACGGAGAAGGTTTGGATGTTTGTAAATGAATAGTGCCTTTGTGGCATAGGGGTACTCTAAATATCAATCGAACCACAAGTCCTCACATAAAGTTAGTGGAAAGAGAAGTGTGGGATGCCCTTGACCATCCCCAGTATGTTCTTCCTCAAAATTGGGTTGAAAACAATCCAAACCGTACTGTCACATTAATGCTACTCAAAGCTCCGGGTAACGACAGAGGTACAATTTAGCCCTTTGCAATTATGGATTTTGTGAACTTCGATCTGGCTTTTGCCGATTGGGTGGCATTAGCAACAGAACGTTAAATAATTACCTGTAATCCATCTGTCTATCACATTTAAAATTATATACAAATGTTAATATTTTTATCTTTATATTTTGTACGGTTTATAATTAAGTTGTGTTGTTCAGATTTAGCGTCAAAGTGCATCATTACCGAATTTAATAAATTACTATTGTGTGGAGAAAGGGTAGGGGATGAGAATTATGATCTAAAATTGGGTCTCAGATATTAAAAGGTTGAGAAGTACTGATATACATGATTGCTTGGATTTTTTTGACGGAAAAAAATTCTATGGTCTTCAACTGCTGTTATATTGTTGGTGAAACGCTAATCGATAACAAGACAAGATCGTACCACGTTGGAGGTGAAAAATCTGTTTTTAATTGTCATTGAACTACAACTACATAAAAGCAACAATGAGAATGCCAAAGTTTTTTTTTTTATTTCTTATGTAACACCATTTACCACTTCTTCAAATATATTTGGTTGAAATTTCAAGACATTCTGAGAGATGCTTCCTTTTTACAGCGTTTTGAATATTAAAATGAAAACACATAGTATTTATTTCATAGTATAGCCAAGTGAGTAGAAAATATTGAAGTAAACGGGACTATTTAAAACCATTTTAATAGCAATACTTTTATAGTCTAGCACAAAAGAGAAGGATTACAAAATATTTAATTCTCATTCAATGTGAAATATAACTTAATAGTTTGAGCATTGTTTTATGTATTTGACATAAATGATCCTAAATTCCAAAGGAATTTTCCTTATAAAAGAGCCGATATTTATCGAGTCACAGTTCCAAGTCAATTTTTAATCAACGAGACTCCATGTCCTATCTTTGTTGTGGTAATTAGGATAGAACCTTGTAGGTTTAGTTAGTACCCACGTGTTATGTATGGTTCAATCTTACTAGGTTCTTTGGTGTCAGCTTCCGCACTGCTTTGAGTTCGATGTTATTAAGCATTTACTTTCCTAAAGGAAAAAAGGACGAACTATATTCGACCAGTTTTAAAACAACATTTGTACCTCAACCAAAAGAAATTAGAGGTATTTTTGTTATAGCATATGTATTGTGTCAAGTTTTAAACGTTAATACGAGGACTGTAAATTAAGTGATGAAAACATAGGTATAGATCCATTGTAATTAACCCACAAGTTCATAGTTACATAAAATTCCTCCTATGTCATCTCCAGCAACGCTTATAATATTTTCCAAATGTCGGAAAGCCGTTGGAGACAATTCGTTAGGTGTGGATTAATATTGTTACCGACGGAGTTCCCTATTCCGTGGTGTACAGATTGAACGGCATGAAATCGGCAGCCTCGAAGAGGTTCCTTCAACCTCGAAAACAGATTGAAGTCGAAGGGCACATGTCAGTTGAGTAGGGATGGTGTTAGATAGAGATGCAATGATAGAGAGACATTGTTTGTGTCATGAGAACGAGCATTACCATGCAAAATGATTATGAAGAATGTTTCGCCTAATAGCTGGACGTAGATGGTGAAGTAGAAATTGGCAATAACAGTCTTCGTTGACAGTTGGTCTTGCAGACACAACAAATATAAGAATCACCCAATCCCAGTGGTTTGCCACAATCAGCATGACCTGCACCCGAATGGGTTCCTGTCAAAATTTCTGTGGATGTGGTGAACCTCAGTGATGTCATTAATTTGATTGATGCTTTATTTCAGGCTCAAAGTTTCGTTATAAAAACATTGCTGGCAATACGCCCTGCAAAAATGCGTCACTTATTAAACGTTGTTCTCCATTTGGATTAGCCATTGCATACCGTTGTAAAATTTCTGCACTTTAATACTCGTTAAAACTAAAGCAGACTGCAAAATTTCGCTCATATTCAGGAGTTCATTTATAAGAAAATAAACCACATGATGACTGAGACCAGCCTGTATGGATAATTCTTGCACAGTCCATGAATGGTCTACTGAAATGAGACCACTCAGGGTGTCAATCTGAATCTCGAGGAATGGCGGGCCGATTAGCGCGTTGCCGATCCTCAGTCTCCTTCCAACCCGAATGAAATACTCTAATCCATCGTGCAGCTGCTCTACACGGTAATGCATTTGTTCACCACATGCTTCCAGTAATACTCGATAACATTCTTTTGCATTTCAAGATACGGCACTGATCACCTATCAAAAATATGGCTTGGAGTGATGGAAACGAAAGTCTTTACTTGAACACCCCACTACATCAACCCTTCTAACTAGTTTGACAGCTTTTAACACTCTAAACATCGAGAACAGAGCACTACAACACGCCCATATCCTATTTGGGCATGCCTATTCATATGTGAATTTATATTTTTACTTGCCACAATTTTTTTTATTTAGAGCCCTAGTATATATTTCTTTGTGACACATTGATTCACGCGTGAAACAAATCTTGAAATTAATTAAATGTAAGTAATCTAGTGTCTCCTGAAATAATACTGACGTGTTATGAATAACACCACTAACTAAAATATTAGGTTATTTGGATGGTCTGTAGCTGGAAGATGTTCTTAATCGACGTAATAACCGAATTTCATTCAGTATGCTTGCAGTAAAATAATAAAAATTACTGCAAGTTAAATACAGATGAGTATGAAGAAACTTTTTATATATAATTATAGTGTGAAGGAAAATTTACAGAGTTCCCTATATTAAGATATCTTGCTCACTTGATAGTGGTTCACAATTATTGGGTCTGTCACTAAAAAAGTAGCGTCTTACCTCCGTTGTAAGTCTTTAATTATGGTAATCCACTCTTTCCACGAAAGATACATGTTTACATTTTTTTCATTCCTAGTTATTGTTACAATATTCGGAATAGTGCGATTGAAGATATAGTTTTGAAAATAATTTTCTCTGCAAAATAATGTATAATATGTGTAAAGTTTTATGTTTTCTTTGAAATTTAATTTTAAATATATTTTTGATTACACACACACACAATGATGCATTTAATTACTACATTTTGAGAACATCAACGACTTTTAAGCAAATCTTAATAACAAAAGGAAATTAAATGTATTGATAAATAGTTTTGTCATTTAACACCATCAAATATATGATTCTAAGGCAACGAGTGGGTGCAAAGTACTCAATGGTAGTCTCATATTTAATAATATAAACTTAAATAAAATCTCTTTTCACTTAGTTGCGTTTAAACTCCTACTGCTGATTTTTTATTGAATATATGGTGTAAGCGAAACATTTCGCACACACAAAAGTTTTTGTCAAAGAGTAATCCAAAAAGATTTGAAAAAAAATATTCATAATTAATGCAACAAACTTAAATGTCATATGCGATTTTTAATCAATTTTAAACGTTTTTGTTTATGAGTATATGTATTAAAATGTTTTTAATGGAACTCCTTCCAAAGAGCTGGGGAACAAAAACTAAGCGGACATTTTAAAAGATAACTGACTTTATATTTAAATTCACACTTTTGATAACAATATTCGAGTACTGAACAAGGCAGAAAAAACTCCCTAGAAATATTATCTATTGAAAAAAAAATCTGGAATCGGCAGTTGAGAAACAAATGTATTTCTTTCCACTGTAAATTCTCATGTTTTGAAGATGAGTAAAGAAAAAAGTTGTGAAATTTGACACAGCCTTCAATCCAAAAATTCTTCCGAAAAAGCGAGATTGTTTATCCTTATTTAATGAGAGAGCAAAAGCTTGGATAACAACTTTTTAGGTTTTCGATTTCTTCGGGGTTTTTCTTTGCATTTATTTCTCACAATTTACAGGCACCCTTATAAACATTAAAAATGTTATTTTTTTTTTACAATGACAAAACCTTTTTGAATTATTCATGCCATACAGCTGAAAATACAAGATAGAGAGAGGGCGGCGTAAAGAAAAAAAAAAGAAAAGCTTTACCGTGAATTGGAAAGTGGATAATATGCAAGAATTACATGCATGTGCAAATGAAGCTGGAGAAGAAATGCGTTGACAAAATGCTGATTTATTCGCATCTAACAAACGGAATTATTGCCTACGAAAACTTTTAGAATACTTCTTGTTTCGTCTGAACACTTAGCTTATGACTAACATTGGACAATGTGTGTTTTTTTTATTAAAAAATTATTTCACTATTAAATTTTATTTTAATTCTATTAATTATACATCGGTTTTTAATACCAATAAATCAGTATAAATGTCGTAGGAAAAAGCTGAAACTAGGACTTTCATCGAATCCGTAAGGGAGATGATTAATTCACGCAAGATGTTAAAATAACGTCTCTTTGAGGTAATATCCTTAATGAAAGGAAGTGATTTGATCAAATCCCCGACTTGTTTTAGTGAAAAGATGAAATGAACAAGTCAGCCATTTTTTTTTGAGGATATGGGGTTGATATTTAGGGGATCGATAGTACTACCTATATGGTTAGGAAGTACAAGGGCTCGACCCACCCCAGGTATCTCCCCCCTCCCATCCCCTAGGGATTCCATATCATCCCTAAGGGATAGGAACAGTTGACGGGAGATGTTAAAATAACGGCTCTCTCTTCAAGGTCTTCAAGTAAGTAATTTCATCAATTCTCCTGTACTGTTTAAGTGAAATGAACTAATCAGGATTTGTATTGGCAAAATGCTGTCCAGGGTGGAAGACACCTAGGGGTTCGAGTCTTTGTACTTTCTAACCATACAGGTAATACTATCGATTCCCTAAATATCCACCCCATATCTTTAAAAAAATAGCTGACTTGTTTGTTTCATCATTTCAGTAAAACAGTTGGGGGTTTGATCAAATCATTTACTTAATAAGGGAAATGACCTCAAAGAGATGTTATTTTAACATTTTGCGTGAATTGATCATCTTCTTTAGGGATTCGAGGAAAGTCATAATTTCATCATTTTTCTGCGAAATAAACATTGATTTGTTGGAAGTGATTTATATAAAAAATAGATGGGACTGATGTATATTTTTTTCAAGAATTGAACATAATACAAAACATGGCAACATTAAATATCATTTGCAGAAAATAATTTTAGCTATCTAAATAAAATTCATATTACACATCAAAAGTTCAAAGATAAATAATTTCCACTTCTGCTTTTTATAAGACTATTTAATGAGACTTTTTGCTCTTTTTAATCGGGTCTTCTAGCTAGCTCATCTTATCATGGTACCTCCTTCTCATGTTGGTTGAGGAGAAGATATAGCTCATCATAGAGGTTTCCAGGGGAATTCAAAAGCAGCATGAGTAGAGTAACTATTTTATCAATTTGAAAGGATAATAAAGAATTGCGAATAATTTATTTTTTTGAAGTAAAACTTCTTTACGCACACTTGACTTGGGGAGTAAGCTAGTGAATGCATGACGAGACCGTTACATAAAGTGTTAACTGGAGAGATGAACGGAAGTTGAGAGGGACACATAAGTTAGTGAAGATAGAAATTTCTGTCAGTAGTTCGTTTGCGAGTTTGCTCGCGTTACGCGAACGGGGATTTTTATAAATTAATATTTTGTACCATACATTAAATATTCTACGTACTCTTGGTACCCTTTGAAAAACTTTATGTATTGAAAAATTATATTTTAGTATTTTATATGTTTCCATTCGAGAAAATAAACGAAATGAAATTTTTAATTTAAATTTTTTGAAAAAAAATTGAAACATTTTAAAATCCTACTGCTTCTGTAAATATTAATATTTTGACCTGAATTTCTTTTGTAATATCCTCATGGATATTATAAACAGCTTTAGGGACAAATTTTACAATAACTTATTTCGTTTTCGAGAAAAAAAATAAAATGTTGATATGCATGTTAAAAATCAACAAAAAAGCCAACATCTCTTACATTTTATTTTTTTTTAAAACAAAGTATTCAGTTACAGTAAAACGGATCCCTAATTTTATTACAGGCTTTATACATAAAATGCAGGAAAAATGGAAGAGATTGGTAAATAATTGCGGAAGGAGTAGGCTTTTGAATGCACTAATGTTTCGAAAAACAGAAACTGAGAAAAATCACCTTAGAGTATATAATTCTACAAAAATAAATATATGCTTAAATAAACTTAAAATACTATTTTAATGTATTAGTTATACATTTTTCTTTAAAATAATTGCATTTTCATATTTATTGATCCCATACATTTTTATAAATGATCTATTTTTAAAGAGTATTAACTGCACAAGAAAATTGAAGAAAAATGTTAAAAAAATTTTTTTTCTGTCCCGATAGAAATTATAGTTTTTATTCTTTTCTTCTCTTAATATTAACTTATTACAATTGTATGAAAAACATATCAGGAATAAGAGCTGAAATTGTAAAATTATTAATATAAAATGCCCACACATTTCACAAAGAAAAAAAATGATTATATTGCATTGCATCGTTAATATTCTGCTTTATATATTACATATTCTTTTTTTAATGTTATTATTTCTCTTTATAAAATAGATTTTTTTTATCAAAACGCTTTTTCTAGCTTTTCCCCCCTGAAAAGGGGGCGTGGCTGAATTGCCTAATTTGTTTTAAAATGAAGTTTTATTCAACTTCTAACTTTCTGATATGCCCAAGTGATATATCAATCTAAAGATAATAATGCACAGAATAAGGCTAAATAAAAATTTAAAAAAACTCTAGGTCTGTCATTTTGGGGGAACTAAGTCTTTTTAAAGTGAATAAAATTATAAATTTTTTTTAAAGTTCATATTTTGTGAATTAGTAACTTCGAATATGGACATTCTATTATACGATATATTTGGGAAATCGATATTGGTTAATCACTAATTGGTGATATATGTGCTGTTCACTGTATTTTAGACGATGGAACAAACATCATACTGCTCGTTGTTTACATTTCGCCCAATAATACAGCTAATATTATTAATTTTTTTGTTTTATTTTTGTGCAGCTGTTTTAATAGCGCTCCAGTGGTACTTGATGTCCTGGAAACCGGTCCTTTCAACGCTATTATTGAAGTAAAACTTCTTTACGCAAGCTTGACTGATGGAGTAAGCTGGTGAATGCGTGACTTAAGCCTTGCGAAAAGTGTGACCGAGAGAGGCGAATGGAAGTAGAGAGGGAGATACAAGTTAATGAAGATTTAAGGAGAATTTCGCCAATTATCGTTGAACACATTGTCAACAATAGGAAGAACGATCCTGGATTTCATGAATGACAGAAAAAAGTTGTCCATGGTTACTTTCAATTGTAAATGTCTCAGAAAACACGTGTCTGACTTGAATGATCCCGTAATTGATTCATATTTTGTTTCTATCAGAAACCTGGTGAAGGGCGATGAAAATGTTGACATCCCGAATTTTAATTGTATTGCGAAATTTAAGTGCAAAAAATGTAAGATCAGCAGGAGTGGCAATTTTTCAGAAGTCAAATGATGCCTCGAATATAGTAACTTCGAACATGGACATTTTATTACGATATATTTGTTAAATAGATATTGACCAATCCTCCATTAGTGATATATGTGCTGCTCACTGTGTTTGGACGATGGAACAAACATCATACTGCTAGTTGTTTACATTTCGCCCAATAACGCAGTTAATAATATTATAAAATTTTTATATGTAAGACTTATGATTTACGGTAGAGTAGGCTCTGAAGAATTAGGATAAAACTGTAATACGTTGCCCCTAATTTTAGCAGGGTATTTCAATGTTAAAATTTCGCGTCCGAAGATGGACAACTTTTGGTAAACTGTCTACAAGATAAATTAGAGCTACAAATGAATAAAATGAATAAGAACCGAAATAAGCCTACCACAAAAATGTAACAGCAATCGATGCAATTTTCATTTGATATATTTCTAGTTTTCATTCAAAACATATGTATATTATTTCTCATACCATAAGCCTGTTGTCTCAGTCTTACAATTAACCACAGTAATTAATGATGTATCCGATAATGCAAATAATGAATAAAAATGAAAAAAAACCTATTCAACATTATTAATTTATCGATGAAAAACCATAATAAATTTAAATATTTGTAGTAAATTAATATATGTATATGAATATAAATGTATATGCTATACATATAAGCACATATGTACCTACAAATAGATGAAGCTAAAGAAATTTTACTTCAGACGTATGGTCTAAAGCACAAATTTTTACTTTTTTACAATTTTTTTTAATTAACCCGGTAGAAGATGCTCACTCGATATTAACGTCAGTGGCTGCACGTGGTAACTGTGCGTCCTCCAATTCCTTATTTTATGTTTCTTTTTACTGTATACCTAAAAATCGTATCTACCAGGAATAATTTAATTAAGAGAAAGTATATTTACACATACTTTAAAGGGTTTTTCAATTTTGCTTTTATTATTTGAGAAAAAATTCAAGCAAATTGAACTAAAATGTTTCAAACGTGCGTGACTTTAATACAGGACATAAATCTCTAAAACTTTTCGTTAGAAATACAGAAACGATATTTGAAGGCAAAACTGTCATATTTTGTTTAAGTTATTACAGTTTTATTATCATTTGATGATCGACAAATAGCATGCTGAACTTTTTCTTTCTTGTGTCTTTTTGACAGGGCAGAGTTTATCTTCTGGTACAATTTTGACTTCATATCTATTCTGATGGAGTTCCTTAGGTGACATTGGGAAACCTAACTTTCTCCTCAAACTTTTCATGTTCTTTGCTTTTCTCAAATTTGCTTTCACTATCATGGTTAATATCCCTTATTTCATCAGGTTTTTCCCTAGATTGATCGATTTTTCCCTAAGTTTCCTTTCCATCCAATACGGATCACGATGTCCGTTTCTTTTTTCCGTTTTTTATTTTTTGTTAATTTACAATTATAACCCATAATGAGTTTAAACACAGCAATCAAAAATACTAAGTCGTTCACGTAGAAATAATTTAGCCTATTTATAGAAAATATTTTGGAATGAATGTGGTCGTGCGGGAATTTCAAGAACCCCAAATACCATATGATCGTTTGCAACTTCCAAAAAATGGGATATATTTGCAAATCCATTTTAATTCCCATAAAGAGTGTGATATAGGAAGATACTGACAAGCTCATTGGTAACAAATAAACAGTTTTCGCAGAATTAAAGATTTCGTTATTCTGGAATGGCTCTGCCCTACGCGTTTGCTACCGGGTTAAAAACGATTGCATGCAAACTACACTACTGGCCACCGTAAATACAACATCCTGAAGGAAGCATGCATATAACATGAAATTTACAACATGCATTAGTGGAGGTGAGATATGTGTGCAAATTATTACAATTTCATTTCAGACGCACATCACGCGCGTCTGTGGCGCCACCTCAAAGCGCTATTTAAGGCTTGGAGATTTCGACGCTTTTAAGTTCGGCAATTGTGTTTTTTTCTTGTGGTTTTTTTTTCAAAAAAAAACACGATCAGTTGTTTCTCGTAGAAAACAGCGATCAGCCTTTGATCAAGTATTCGAGTTCGGCAGAGGAAGGATAGTGGCCTACAGAGATTGTGGATTATCTTTCAGGGAAATCATTGTCGTGTTGGATGAAACCAAACAACTGTAAAGTGGGTATCTGACCGTTGGAAGCAGGGGGATACGACGGACTGACGTGGTCTATCGCATCCACCTCAGTGCACCACTTCATATGAGTATAGGCAAATTGTGCGGATGGCAGTGACGAATTACTCAGTCACATCACGAAACATATCACAGCACATTGAGTCTGTAACGTATCATTTAGTGTCTGCGCGTACCATTCGACGCCATTTACAGCAAAGTAGTCTGTCCGCAAGACGTCCATTGCTTGGTCTACCCTTGACGCAGAGCCACAGACTTCTCTGCCGCCAATGGTACGATGAATGGAGGATATGGGCGACAGAATGGAATGAAGTTGTCTTTACTGATGAGTCACGCATCTGTCTGCAACACCACGATGGTCGGATACGAGTCTGGAGACACCGTAGAGAGAGGATGCTGAACGCACTCCTCTAGTACGCATTGCCGGTGACTGTCTCTAGAGGCATTAAGCTGTGCGAATTCTTCAGTACGTGGCAATTGTTTACAATAAATGAGGATTATGGGTCTACGTTTTGCGCAGATCAGGGTACGAGCTATATTGATGTCACAGCTGTTGGGGACAATGTGCTTGGGTTAATTGAAAGGTGGTTTATATCAGATTATGATTCCCTCTTGGATCATAGAATGATTTCTTTTGAGATGAAAATTCCCAAATCAGACAGGGCTTGGGATTGTTCTGTAAAAACAAATATCTTCAATACTAAAAGAGCTAATTAGATTATATTTTATTCTCAATGCTCCAAAGCCGAGAATGCCATATTAGATTCTTTAAATAACTGTATACAGCCTGATAGTCTCGAATTATGTGTTCAATATGTGCAAGAATTAATTACATCGGCTGCAGGAAAATCAATCCCTTTGAAAAAGAGTGGTTACCATAAAGTACCCTAGTGGTCTATTGAATTATTTTACATGCGTAAAAAACTGAATGCCGCAAGAAGGAGATATCAAAGAACGAAAAATTCCATTCTGAGGGAGGTCTATAGAGAAATTTACTTTCAAATTAGGATAAAATATAAGTTCAAACTTCATGAAAACAAAATGAACTCTTGGAAATCTTTTCTCGCTGATATTACTGTACAGAATGTTTGGAAGAAAATTTATACTTATGGAATGAAAACCAATTTTACCAAAAGGCTTGAAATTTAAGGGATCGAAGTTTCCTGTAGAAATTTTACTGCTTCGTTTGAAGAAACTATAGATGTAGTATTGAGGAAATCTTTCCCTTCTGTTCCGAATAGTCATGATAATTCTCAACATCGGGTTTTGCGTTCCGAAGCTGAAATGGTATATGAAAGCGACGATGATGTCCCTTTTTCAAGAACAGAAATTGACTGCGTTATACATAATTTAAGTTTAAATAAATCACCTGGCTCCGATAGAATTAATAATGAACTGATTAAGAAGTTTCACAATTGTTCTCCTTCTGTCCTCCGGCTCTCTTTAACACCTGGTGTGGGTGTTTTCCCAAAAACTTGGAAAAGAGCGAAAATTGTACTTCTTCCTAAAAGTTCGAAATTGTCAAGAACGCACATAGAAAATATTCGTTGCATAAGCTTACTCCCTAGTTTGGGAAAGTGCTTGGAAAAACTATGCATTACTAGACTTAACCACTATCTAAGAAAATCTAGTCTTTTGAGCGATGACCAGTACGGGTTTACGCCTCAAAAGTCAGCAGAGGATGCCTTGGTTTGCCTTTGTGATATCATCAAAGAGGGAAAACGCAAAAACCGTGTGATTTTTTTAATCTCCTTGGACATTAAAGGAGCTTTCGATAATGCCTGGTGGCCTGGCATCTTGCACCTTTTTTAAAAGTTTCAAAGTTCCTAAAAATATATTTTGCCTTATTAGGAGCTTCTTACAATGTCGTTCAGCTGATCTTACATTGGGTAACGTCACAAAGAATCGTGTTTAGGAAAAAGGCTGCCCACAAGGGTCAGTGATGGGGCCTTTTCTGTGGAATTTAATTATGAACGATCTTCTTTGCAGTATCTCAATGTTCCAGAATTGTCATAAAATAGCTTTTGCAGATGATTTACTTCTTTTTGTTCAGTGTAAGCACTTTCAGGATGTCTGCATTTTGTCACAAAGCATTCTTAATAATATCTTTGATTGGTCAGAGCTATATAAGTTGGAATTTAATCCACTTAAAATAAAAGTAATGAAGATTTATAAAAAATCGACAGTAGATCAAATAATTCATTTAAAACTTGGAGGTGTAATAATTGAAGAAGTGCACAAGATTAAGTATTTGGGCATAATTGTTGATAACAAAATACAGTGGAAGGAGCATATCTCTTATGTTTCTAGTAAAAGTGAAAAAATTCTTTTTGGACTGTTAAGAATTTCAAACAATACTTTTGGAGTGAAAACTGATGTTCTTCAGTTGATTTATAATCAGGGAATAGTACCTCTCATGTCTTATGCATAGAGAGCTTGGGGACATTCTTTAAGTAAGAATATTAATAGTAGACATTAGAAGAACGCAACGTAGGTTTTTACTTCGCGTCATTAAATGATACAAAATTATTAGTTATGAAGCAGTGTTTGCTATTTGTGGTATACTGCCTATCAACTTGGTTATTCTGAACAATCTCGATGTTCAGGAAAACTATTTGAGTACCAGCCTTGGCACGCTGGATGGGTCGATTCCAGTTTCATTATTGCAACACCCTTCATGTAGGAAACCCATCACTTATGTGAGTTATACAAATGAAGCCTTTCATGAATATAAAAATGTTTGTTTCACAGACGGGAGTAAATTGAATGGAAAGATTGTTCTTGGCCTGCGTTATTTACGAGAAAGGTGTTGAAAATTTTACTTTCCAGCATCGATTAAGGGATGAATGCTCTGTTTTTCAAGCCGAAATACTCTGCATTAATCTTGCCGTAAAATTGATTCAGGACTCTCTCCGCCAGGGTGGAACGCTCAAATTTCTTATTTAAACTGACCCACTCTCTTCACTCCATTGTTTGCTCAACGTAAACTCTACAGAAACACTTGTTGTAGAGGTTCAGTCTATTCTGTTATACCTGAAATGTCACATCTACTTTTCTTTGGTTCGGGGCTATAGCGGAAATCTCGTCAATGATAGAGCGGATCAGTTGGCCAAAGAGGCAACTTGCCAAGATGCGAACCTTTTGATGTCTATGTCATTGTCCCACTGGAAACATTTAGCTTGGGAAAGAACTGTTTCTTCCTGGAACACCGAGTTCTTGGCCTCATCTAAAGCTTTGTGGACTAAAAGGTTTTTTCCAACCATTTATCAACGGCTTAAATGTAAGAGTTTTGTTACTGATTTCAAGTTATCCCAGATTCTCTAACATGACATGGACATTTTAATAGCTATTTATCTAGATTTAATTTAATTGGTAGTGATATTTGTTCTTGTGGTCAGGATGCTGAAATGGTGGAACATGTATTATTGCACTTTGAACTATATTTCTGTAACAGAGAAAATAATTTTGGAAAGGAGTGGAGACGTTTAGGTTTTTCCTGGCTACCTGTTTTGTCTTTAATGGCCAATTGTACTGATAGCTAAATGTCTTAAGAAAATTTGTTTACTGTATTGATTTTTAAAGTTTTATTGGACCTTCCTTTTTATATTTGTGTTTTTCCACTCTTTCTTTTTTTTTCTTTTTTTATGTTTTTGTCTTTTATGTGTTTTTTTCCTTTTTTTCCCCCCTCCAAATGTGTTTTTTTAATAGTTGTGTCTCCTCATGTTATGTAATGCTGAGCATGAGGAGTTTTTCAAATAAGTTAATTAAAAAAAAGGTTTTTCGTCAATCACCAGATTAAATTGCTTCCTTGGCCACCTCGCTCTCCGGATCTTTCGCCGACAGAAAACATGTGGTCCATGGTTTCTCAACGATTGACCCAGATTACACCCCCAGCTGCCACACCAGATCAACTTTTGCAACGTGTACAAGCTGATTGGTCTGTTGAACCCCAAGAACACATCCAAAGTCTGTTTGAATCAATGCCGAGGCTTGTGGCAGCGGTGATCTTCAAGAATGGCGGCTACTCTAGCTAACCACACTTCACAGAAGTCTATAAATTTAATCATTTGATAATTTTTTGTGCTATCTCTTGTCTTTCTTGGTGTTGCATTTACGGTGTCCAGCAGTGTACATAATGCGAAGTCTTGAACTGAACGATTTCTAATTTATATTTCCAAGAGCTTTGTTGGTCAGATAAATATTATTTTTTTCACTGATGCAGTTAAGACATGTTATCAGTTATAGTTTTATGGTTATGAATTGTGTGCGTTCCTACAAAAAAATAATATAAACCTTGCTTAAAATGCTTGTAATTCTATAAAAGAATATTCCCTAATAATATCTGATTATGTAGGAATACAAAATAATGAATATATCAAATAGCTGCTATAGTTTATCCAAGAGGTATTGAACCTTCTTACCATTAGAGGCCACTTGTGAATTGGGTAATAATAAAAGAGGTTTGCATAAGTTGATGTATCTATAAAGGTAACTTATAAGAAATTAGTATAGTTTTTGTACATTTTAACAATTTGGTGTTATATAATATTACAACAAAATTTAAATCCTTATTTATTTTTTTTGACATAAAAAATTACAATATAAAATATTTTTGTATTCACATAAGGGTAAAAATCTGTTATAACATTCATTATTTTTTTATAAAAGTATTAGGACTACCCTAAAATCATGATTTTTTTTCAAAAATTGACAATTTTTTTTATGATTTTATTTTATAGGCCATCTTGTTAGCTTAATAAAAGTACCAAGCTTTTTATTTTCTATTCAATAGAACAAAAACTTCAAGTGTTTTAATAAAAGTAGATGCCATAACTTCACACAAAATCTCAAACTTTAAAGTGCGTTTTACTCGAAATGTGTTTTTTTTGAAAAATTGAAACGGGGACACAGCGATTGTTAAAAAAATTTTAAAATAATTTGCTGAAATTTTTTGTGAATGTTTTGTCTAACAGTAGAAGTGTTTTGATCTACAGATTTTCTAATCACTGTTTTATTTCAAAATTTTCAGCCCTCTATGTGAATATAATCACTGTTTTTAAGCAATTTCATATAGTCACTAAGATAGAGTGCTCTAGTTTTTGTAAAAAATAAAATATCTATTATTCTGAAAGTCATTTCCAACATGAATAATAATAAAGTAACACATTAAGATTGAAAAAATTGAGAATTTGTTCAAAACATTTTTGTACAGAGCGTGCCCCGTTTATGTAATTTTTTGTACATTTTCACCAGTGTGTGTGTGTGTGTGTTTTCTCCTTTTAATAATAATAAAAAATTCTGTTTTTAATTTTACGATTTTCTCCTTAAAATATACTAAATAAATTCAAAAAAATCACAGAAAATCTCCATATCTCTATTTTTTCAAAAAAAAGTTATCGCAAGTAGTCGGATACCTTAAGTTATTATTAATATTAAGAGTGTCTCATTCCCAACAAGTGTCAAGCGTCTTTTTTAGAATATAATTGTTGTATGCCATTCAACAGATACTTGTAATAAAACACTTTATTATTATTCAAATTCCATTCGTACAGAAAAATTATACGTTTTAATGTAGTTGGAGACATTACTTGCATTTGGTTCCAACAATAAAAATCAGAAAATACTCTTTTTATGTGGAGATCTGGCAGTGTTGCAGTGTTGCACTAAATGGAGCTAATTATTTAATTCAATTGATTTGTATGTTGTTATAACCTATATAATTAAATACTAATTTACACAAGTTCTGGCTTTTATGAAGGCCGCCCAAGAAACTCATGGAGGCCATGGGTTCCCTATATCTGGTTTATCCTATTTTGCTATTGTCATTAAGATACATCTCAGATTTTTCTTTCAGAGATCTGTTTCGTTTGTAAACATTTTATGATCTACCTCATATGAAAATTTATTGTTAAACTATACTTCCTTTGATAGTGCGTCTCATCAAAAGGAAAATGTTTTACGTTTCTTTTATGAAATTCAATAACCATTGAATTTTTTTGCTGTCTTTTCAAAAATCGATGAGAAACCGGAGTTTCGAAAATAGCAAAACTTTATATCATATCAGAAAGTCGTAAAATTTATTAATCTCATAAAGTGAATAGTAAAATTTTACTTGATACAAATTTAGCATGGGAAAATAATAATAATAAAAAAACATATCATAACATGATAGATAAGAAAAGATATGGACTTTTAATTTCCCTTGTGTTTTTTTAAAACATCAATATTTGTCGTAATTTTCTTAAATTAAAAAAGTATTGCATAACTATAAATGCTTTTATTTCTATGAACAATAAAATAGTTTATTAGTTTAATATATATAAACAAAATTAATAACTAACTTTTAAAAAGAAAACATATTTAAAAGCAATCTTTTTTTATTTCAACACTTTACTTTCTTCGATTTAGTCATTTGGTGAAGCAAATAAACAAAAGAGTTTTATACGATTTTGAAAAGTTTGAATAATTTAAATTTAGTATTTATTCAAATATAGAAACATTGTTTTTCGTTTTTACAATAGATATTAATTTAAATTACTACAATTTTATGATTGAATTAAATCTAATAATTGGAATTTTACGCAATTGATTATATTTGTGTTTCAGTGGTCACAATGAATTAGTTGAAAACCAAAGTATTACAACTGAGCAACCGTATAAGGATTACACAGTAAGAAACTATGATTCTAAAATAAAGATTTTTTTTTTCAAATTTCACATTTCAACAACTAATTTTCACAGTGTCAGTGTCTAACATGAGTCTTGCAATCTTTTGAGAAATGCTCGATAAATTAAAATAAATAGGACAATCAAATTGTAGCATCACTGGACATCTGCATCCGTTTAATGCAGCATTCAAAAATATTACTTGAATAATGAAGACCATGAAAACAAAGTCAAGAAGACACCGTCTGACATAGTAGGGTATGTTGATATTAAGTTATGCTGTGTTACTTACTTATTGTATGTGTAATACATATTCATTTACTTCTTTTTCCCAATATTGAATTGTATTTCAACTAGAAAAAGGCTACCTTATACATCATACTGTTTACTGATAGACCATATTTCTGTGAAGTATTTCTTTAACCTTTGACGTGTTCTTCAGAGATAGAATGTGAATAAGCTCAACACTAAAATCTACTTTATCAAGTTATTCACAACTTCAATTCGTTCGGGGTGATTCGTTAAAATTATCTGATGTAATTATTTAAATAATAAAATTATCCTTATAAGTAACGGTATTATCCATAATACTCCGTTTGGAAAAGAAAACAGAATACTTTCCTTCGTGACTAAAACTACTCTCTGCAAAATTTTGTATTAAATTATGCATATATATATATATATATATATATATATATATATATATATATATATATATATATGTACAATATAAGAATAAAATAAGTGAAACAAAAGAATATCCTACTGAGATTGGAGAGTAACAATATTTACAAGAATCTGAACAATTAAAATTGTAAAGACTGAACAAAAAGGGATAACTAGTACGATCTCTAAAGCTGTCATTCATTTAAGACAGTGAAATAGAGTTAATTGTTACATTATCAATCCAACCTTCCCCATCAGCAGAAATTTTTGACATACTAGAAAAACAGAAACTTATTAAAAATTAGGCTAAAACTTATCCACACTTGGAATGAACGCAATACAAATAAAATGAATGTGTGCATGAGTATTGAGAATAGGTTTTTCACAAGAGAGATAACTAAAAGAAAAGTTCAAAAAAGTTAACAAGAAAAAAAGATGCGCAGATGTTTATGCTATCCAAAAAAAATTTTCAGACGATAGTTCCGATACTCGGAACTCACGCACTAAGTGACTTGTTTATTGTTGATGCAGAGAAATAAAAAGCAGAGGTGCTACATAGACATTTGTTTTGTAATTAAACCAAGCGTAAGGGAGCTAACAATTCAGACAAAAATAACTTTGAAGTGTGTTGTGTGTGAATTAAATAGATTATAATGGTTACTTTTTAAAATTCACTGCATCTTTAGAAGCAAGAAACTATGTTTCTGTACTTTGATGCAACAGGTTTTGAACGTATTTGAAAATATATATATATATATATATATATATATATATATATATATATATATATATATATATATATATATATATATATATATGTGTATATTATCGCCATTTATTTGACACATTCAATTCATCGTATTGACATAATCAATACGATTAATAATTTTTTCAATACAACTCATAATTATAAAAGCATAACTTGATGAAATTTAAAATTTAAGATAATATTTAATGCGAAAAAAACAGTCTGGAAAAAAATTAATTGCATAATGGGGAGAATTATATTTTACAAAAATAATTTATCCATTAGCACCTTAATTTAGCTCATTTTGAGTCGTTAGTGATAATATTAATTTTATCCAGTTCTCAGGTAGATATTAAAGGTATCGTTTCTTTTTATTTCCGGGAGGGGGGTAGGTGTGCCTTCCCATAGATTTTTCGTTTTGTAACCGCTTTCAAAATTTCTTCTTTGCATGGCATTAAGAAGTCTACAGACCAATAACAATTTTTCAGCAAGTATGTTTTTCTGATTTCGTTGAAACAAAAGGAAGATAAGCTTAAAATAGTTGAAGGTGTGCAAGAATATATTTTGAATTGTTTCTTGTTGATTTTACAGAATGCTTTTTTGTAGATTCTTTCTTTTTTAATTAATAAAGCGTAATTTACATTACAAAAAAGGAAAATAAAAGGTAAAAGGGATTTTGTAGTAATGGAAGGTAATACTTTTTCAAAAATTGAAAAATATTTGCTTCTGAAAGCATTTTCTACACATACGTACTCACACTCGTGCGAACCTCCTATTCCTTTTTTTCTAAGAAAAAAATTACATTATTTCCTGAATAACTGTAAATAAACTTAGAAATAAGATTTTACACTTAGCTTATATGTCTCAGAGTGAAAAAAAAATAGATACATTACAATATAAATATCTATTAAAATTGTATTTTCCCCCAAAATTGATTTACTTCAGAAACTGATAACAGTCAAGTTTCCATATTTAAGAATTATTATTTTTATAAATTATTTTGAAAAAAAATAAATGTTGAATATAATTTACAACGAGATTTTGAAATTATTAGATTTGAAAGAAATTAGAAATTGTTATCTGAAAATTTTTTAAGAATCCAGATTAGTCAATTTTAGTACACTATTAGGAAGAGAGAAACAAACATGTTCTAATACATCATTTCAATGTAGTAATTATTATAAAAACGACTATTTCAATAGTCATCTTTCCTGTCTCTGCAATGCAACATTTTAACAATTTTTATTCGAAATATTGCGATTCTGCCATTTATCATAATTTCTCTGGTTTTATTTATGTGTCCAGTATACTTCTTTTAATCAAATAACTGGCACGCTATCAAGAAGTTACTTTTTTATTTTTGCACATATGAACGAATTTACTGCAGTAAGCTATTCCAAATTTGCAAAACCCTTTGGTCTTAGGAGCGAAAAAGATCACAAAAAGATAATTTTCTTTCTAAACTACAAATGTATTGTTAGAACAGATCATTAAAATAACAGCACATTTTCACTTCAACAATTTTTAAACTATATATCAATGTCAGGACACTACTTTGAAAATCATTATAAGATTCATGTTAACAATGTCCTTCTAAATATGTAATAAAAAGTAAGTACTTAATCAAACTTTTATGCTTGTTGACTAACCTAGTGTCATATTTATCATTAAAAGGAATTGAAAAGAATAAACGATAAATCATTTATTATGCAGGTATAGGTAGCATTAGTTACTCTTTGTCATTCTCAGCAGTTAGTACCTGCGGAAGGCACGCTGGCCGGAGAGTGAAAAATGAGATTTTTAGCATGGAATAATTATTTACGTTGACGTGCTTCTCCTGCCTTGCCTTTTTTACTCCCTGTGTAACAGGGGGAAACATAAATAACTATTAATGCAGATATTTTTAAAACATGTTAATAAAAAAATATGCTCATGCCTCCAGATTAATACGTGTATTGTTACAACTTTCCTTGTAGAGATTTGTCATAGAGAGCTTAAGGAAACCAAAAGGCAAATTGATTTCCTCACAATGGGTCTTGGGTCATGACGGTGAGAAAATAAATGTCATCAAGTTTTCTACATTGAATTGAAATCTGGTAATACAGACTTTTAGTTCTATGCTTGTAAAATTGAGGTAAAATTTCAAATTACGTAATTGGGTACATATTTTCAAACATTAAGATTCTTCAAAAAGTTTTTAAAAATTCAAGAAAAAAAACTTTGAACTAAACGTGTATTTTTAAATCAAGTTCATTTTGTTTATCTGCGTGTATTAGTTATTTTAACAAATAAGCACTCCTTTAAAGGAAGCTTCTGTAAAAACCAAAAGTTGGCAACAACGGAACATGAACTGATGACTAGAAACACGTGGTTGCATTTATCACGGGAAAATAACGTAACACGAATGGGTGAACTGATTGGTAGGAAACACTTGATTGTAGTTATCACGTGAATATAGCGTAGCATGAATATATGAACTGATTGGTAGGAAACACGTGATTGTAGCTATCACGGAATAATGACGTCTCATGATTTAGTCTATTGAGACCAGCATTTTCCAGAAAGAGACGCATTCGGCAATATATAACTACAATGCTGATCACACAAAATCCAACATCCTGAAGGAAGCATGAAAAACAAGTGAAATTTACATCATGCGTTGGCTACGATGAAGTATGCAAATCATTAACATTATGGCTCAGACGCTCGTGGAATACATCACACGTCTTTTGACAAAGGTTCTGAATTCCATCAAGGAAGAATAGTAGTCTATTAGGGATTACGGATAATCGTTCAGAGAAATTGGCCAACGTGTTAGACGAAACCAAGCAACTATGATGCGGATCTGTCATCGCTGAATGCAGGAGGAAACGACAAACCACCGTGGCCTACCGCATCTATCTTGTTGCACCACTCTCTTTAATAACAGATACATTGTTCGCTCAGAAGTGACAATTGCCACATCACCAGCCATAGTACAACACATTCAGTCTGTTATGCAACTTTCACTGTCCACTCGTACATTTATAAGCCGTTTGCTGCAAAGTGTAATGTCCAAAAGGCATCTATCGCTTCGTTTTACCCTTGACTTCAAACCACAGGCGTTTGTGTCGTCAATAGTGCGATGAACGGCAGACATTGGCAAGGGATTGATACGACATTGTGCTTATTGACGAGTCCTGTTTCTGCCTGTAACATCAGGATGGTCGGAATCGATTTTGAAGACATCGTGGCGAGCGGATATTGAACTGTGGCGGTATACATCGACACACTTGTCCTGAATCCAGTATTATGGTTTGAGGTGGTATTGGATTTCACTGTCACATCCCTCTAATACACATTGCCGGTACATTGAACAGCCAGCGCTTCATCTCTGATGTATTAGATCCTAGTGGTCCTCCCATACATTCAGAGCCTTCCATTAGCTATATTGCAGAAAGATAATGTGTGACTTCACGTGAAACGCAATGTTCAATAGCTCTTCTATATCCATCAGATTGAATTGCTGCCTGGGTCTGCTTGTTCTCCCAATCTATCACCAATCGAAAACGTGTGGTCAATGCGTGCACAATGACTAGCCCAGGAAACACCATCCGCTGCTATACTAGATCAACTTTGGCAAAATCGGGAAACCGCTTGGATTGCAGTACCCCAACGAAACATTCAAAGCTTCTTTGAGTCTATGCTGAGATGTGTGCAACGGTTGTGTCCAACAATATGGCGGCTACTCTAACTACCAATTTTGCCATAGTACAAAAGTCACAAGAGGTTGTAATTTTAATCATTTCATCTTTTGTAAAACATGTTTCCTTCCAAATTAATTTCACTGTGATATCCCTGGTCTTTCTTGGTGTTGCATTTTGTGAGGTCAACCGTGTACTTTTTGTTACATTGGTAAATGATATCTTAATATCTCGCCATACATGCAAATTTTCTTTGCATCAAAACTACTATAATGTAACATTTACTCGATTCAAGCATTAATTAACACCGAACTTGTGAACTAAGTATTTGTAACACAATTTTAATAAAAGAGGTTTATACAATATATATATATATATATATATATATATATATATATATATATATATATATACTGTTCGACAGTGAAAATGCAACAGTAAGAAGGAGTTGTCAGAAATCAATGCAAGTTTCAGGGTAGACTGACGTCACAAAGTTATGCTAATGATGTTAAATGCGTAGCTCTACTGCGCACGTGGCGAACGATAAAGGGGAAAAGAAGTTGGTGAATGGCCAACTTCGTTCCGTGATTTCTCAGCGGAAAGTAATTGTAAAAGTTTTTGTCTTGTGTCACAGGAAACGTGTATAGCGCAGAATGCCAGGCTGTCGTCAACGGAGGCATTTCCAGCTGACAGACGACTTGACGAGGGGTATGGTGATCGCGCTGAGAAGGAAAGGTTGGTCGTTTCGTCAAATCGCAGCTGAAAACCGACCGAGATGTGTCCATGGTGCATCGCCTGTGGCGAAGATGGTTGGCGCAGGGAAATGTGGCACGTTCGAGGGGTCCAGGCACAGCCAGAGTGACGTCAGCTCTCGAGGATCGGCGCATCCGCCGCCAAGCGGTGGCAGCACCACAAGCGACGTCTACCTCCGTTCTTCAGCATGTGAAAGACACCCTGGACGTTCCAATATCGACCAGAACCATTTCTCGTCGATTAGTTGAAAGTGGCCTGCACTCACGGCGTCCGCTCAGAATACTGGCATTGACTCCACAGCGTAGACGTGCACGCTTGGATTGGTGCCGGGCTAGAGCGACTTGAATGGCGGAATGGCGGAACGTGGTGTTCTCAGATGAGTCACGCTTCTGTTTTTTCAATGAAAGTCAGTGCATACGAGTGGGGCATCGCCCTGGAGAAAGGTCTAATCCGGCAGTAACTGTGGAGCGCCCTACCGCTCGACAACGCGGTATCATGGTTTGAGGCGTTATTGCGTATGATAGCACGTCACCTCTAGTGCGTATTCAGGGCACTTTAAATGTCCAGCGCTACGTGCAGAATGTGCTGCACCCGGTGGCAATCCCTTACCTTCAGGGCCTACCCAATGCTGTTTTTCAGCAGGATAATGCCCGCCCACACACTGCTCGCATCTCCCAACATGCTCTGCGAGGTGTACAGATGCTTCCGTGGTCAGCGTACTCTCCTGATCTCTCACCAATCGAACACATGTGGGATGTCATTGGACGCCGTTTGCAAACTCTGCCCCTGCCTCGTACGAACGACCAACTTTGGCAAATGGTTGAAAGGAAATGGAGAACCATCCCTCACAGGACACCACCCGCACTCTTATTGACTCTGTATCTAGAAGTGTTTCTTCGTGCATCACGGAGGTTCTACATCCTACTGAGTCGATGCCGTGCGCATTGTGTAACCTGAATATCGGTTCGAAATAAACATCAATTATTGTTCCTTGCTGTCTCTATCTTTTCCCCAAATTTCCTCCCTTTCGAACCACTGCTTCTTGGTGTTGTATTTTCACTGTCGATCAGTGTATATTATTATTATTATTATTATTATTATTATATGTAAAATGGTTAAAACGATATAAATACTGTATATTTCTTTAAAAACAATTCATTTGTAACTTTTTAGATCGTGTTTTAAAAGTAAGAAATACAGAATGCTATTTTGATATTAGCATTTTTTTTATTTTATATTCAGATTAATTGACACGTTATTTTAAATATTGTTTATTTATTTTTTTAGATAAATATATATATTTCATTCCCTTCAAGTACTGTGTTGTAAATCCTGTTCTGTGTTTCATGTTTGTTTCATTAATTTGACGTTATTCTACTCTGATGATTTTCATTCTTTAATCAACTATGTGTCATTTTCCTAAAGATCTTACATTACAGAGGTGAGCCCAATCTTGCCGTTTCCTAAATTCATGCAATGCATCCATTTCAACTCATATTGAATTTAAAATTAAAAAAAATTAAATTTAATTAATGTATTAATTGAGATTAAACTGTATCAACATCAAGTATCATCATGTACAAGTTCATAAAATGTGTTTGAACTTGAATGGGTGAATAACATTAGGAGATGCGTTAGGAAAGATAGTTAAACTGTTAAGTGTACGAGAACAAAAATAATTCATTTGTGATGTACCTCCTCTTGGAAGTACATCCCTCGAAGTATCAGCGTGAGCTAGAGGTGTAGGGTTAGCGAAAGTACTCGGATCAAACATTGTCTTAATATGACTTTATTAAGATATTCAACTTAAAATTTTAACAAATATAATTAGAATAATTAACATGAGAGAATCTACGATGATGCAATACGCATCACACAATATATATATATTTATATTTATAAAATGATCAATTCTAATTATCTCTCTCTCTCAGACCAATCTCAATAATCGAACCACCTAATCCTTAATTCTAATAAAGTGTAATCAATCCTACCTTATATTATTCCGTAATGCTGCTTGCTTTTATCTGCAATGGTATGCAGCTTGAGGGTTAACTTCTAATCGAACACCAATATGTTTATCCACGACACGTAGAAATTAATCAATCTTGAACTACGAACTGCAATAATCATCAACTTCCACAACGCACATCAATTGTCTAACATTCCTTTACATTGTCATCCCGCTCACTCTAAGATCCTATATTTAAAGTCGGTTTATTTGCATTTCTTCTTCACATCTCGTTTCTTAGATTTGGATGGAAAAGAGTTGCGATTAATTCTGGCCCAAAGAACACAAAGGACTTGTTAAAGAAAAGACGCGTAAGTCGTCACACATTTTTCATTCCTTCTTATATACTCAAATTTGTTAAAAAAATGTTAGACCTTAAAAATTCCTTAGAGTGGGATAGAATTTATGCCACAAATAGCCAGAATTCCTACAAATAAACGATTATGTTTCGAAAGCAAAATAAAATAAATACTTACACTCCGAAGAATAGTATTTGGTAGCACCATAACGTGCTCCAATAAGGGCTTCTACACAATGTGCAATTAAATCAAATACTTTTTGAATCTGTACATGAAGAAGAGTACTCCTTACGTGGTTTCTATCTAAATTTTAAGTATATAAGTGTAAGAAATTGAACAGGCGAATTGAATGAGACAGCTGCTACAACGATAATTTAAACAATATAAAACATAAATAATGAATATCCGTTTTGTATTAAAAAAATTCTGTAAAGTGATAATATTAAGTATATTTTCTGAAGATATTTTCAAAAGAGAAAGAAGTTGCATATAATATGTTACATTTATCATTTATTGCGTAATAAAATAAACAAAACTATAAGGATTCATTTCTTTTGTTTTTCAACAAAGACATAACATAGACTGAAGGGTAATATGTTTTTGACTACGGCCTGTAAAATTAAAGAAAAAAAACACTTCGCATATCCAGAATTTAGAAGAAATAAATTGCAAGCACCATTAGTTTATAAATTCTTAAAATTTTAGAAAATTTCTAAATTTACGATATTAAATCAGATATTCTTTCTCTGAAGTTGATGCTATATTTATATAAAAGGCATAGCTAACATTTATTTCGCTTGCATAAAAAAAAGAGGCAAACATTATAATCTGCATTGCAACATATTCATTGGAAAACTTCTGCAAGAATCTATCCTCCAGTATTGCCATAGATTCTACATAAAATAACTGGATATACACTGGTGTGCAAAAATTAAGGACGAAGTCGAAAAATTAGCATATCAGCTGAACGAAGAGGCAGAGCGGACAGAAAGACCAATCAGGAGATTAAGTAAGGTGATGTACGGTAGCACATGCGCAGATATGCAGGTAGACGTAATGGGGGAGTGTTTGAGTAGTATAAAGCATGTTGTCGCTGTAAGATCAGTATTTCTGGCAAAGAGATTGCACGCCGTATATCAGTTAAAATCACACCGAGTTGCTGCCTCAGCGAGAAATGGCGAATAATCACTCTGTTAGACGACATCTGGATGCTTTTACCCGAGGTCGAATCATTGGGAAGTTGGAGGAAGGCCGCAGTGTGACAAGTGTGGCTGCAGAGTTCGGAATTGCTCACAGCATCGTTTCACGACTTTGGAGACAATTTTAAACTACATGAACAACTATCCGGGGGTTCAGTAGTGGTCGTCCACGAGGAACCACACCCGCAGATGACCGGTACATTGTCTTACAGGCCAGAAGAAACAGGCGACAGACAGCGGGAGAAATCGCTAGACACACGACACAGACGACTGGACGACCGATATCGCGTTTTACCGTGGCCAGAAGAAACAAGAACACCCAAATGAGAACACCACGGCCTCCATACCTATCCCTTTCAATGATGTTCGAGGGATGATTGCGGCTTCCCCGCTCTGTCCAGATGAGTATGCGATGAGAATCGCTACTCAAACTGAATCTGCTCTCATCTGTAAAGAGTACTCGCCCCCATTCATTGTCTCTCCAATTCCGGTGTTCCCGGCACCACAGAGAACGCCTTTTCCGATGGGCAGGTGTTTAAGGTACACACCGTACAGGGCGTCGTGCAACAGACCACCACCGTGCAGTCTTCTGGCCACGGTAAATGCGATATCGTTCGTCCAGTCGCCTGTGTCGTGTGTCTAGCGATTTCTCCCGCTTTCTGCCACCTGTTTCTTCTGGCCTGTAAGACAATGTACCGGTCATCTGCGGGTGTGATTCCTCGTGGACGACCACTACTGAACCCCGGACAGCTGTTCCTGTAGTTTGAAATTCTAATTGATGCTGTGAGAACTCTGCAGCCACACTTGTCACACTGCGGCCTTTCTCCAACTTCCCAATGATTCGACCTCGGGTAAAAGCATCCAGATGTCGTCTAACAGATTTTAATGCAATTTGGTAAAAGGGACAGAAATACTATAATGCACTAAAGAGATTTAATATTACCGTACAAAAATCACGTTTTATGCAGGCATGGCTATCAGAAAAGTCCATTGACGCAGGAATATTCTAAAAAAATCCATGTTGTGAAATTTTGAAATAAAACTAAGTCAGATTTGAAATACGGTTCCTTCTCACAGCGAGACATGCCGCATAAAATATAATGGCATACTGGACAGGAGGCAGTTGAGGTGTATAGTTTTGACAGTCAAACTCCTACAATTAGTTTTTAACTTCGTTATATTCCTCAGAGGGATGGATGTTAAAGCTATTTGATTGGCCAACGCGTGCTGCAAATATCTTCACTTTCCACGCAATCGTTAACCAGCTGAACCCCATATGGACATTAATCGGTGTTTATTTATCAGTCCATCGGACCAATCAGTGTCCATCCAGGACCGATTCCGCCCATAAAACTCAAACATTTAACTGTAAGATTTCTCTATATATCATAGATATCAAGGAGCATTTGTCAAACATACTCATCCTTCCAACATGATACATCTGTCTGCTCTCGGTGGGCACAGAAACGCTAATAGTCAGTGTCCAAACTGCTGCATATTGTGTCATCCGTAAGTGCTCTACCTTGAAACTCGAAATTTAATGGCAATATGTACCTTATGGAACTATGAAGTGGTTATAATCCTGCGTCGTCAAACTGAAAACGCAGAATGATCATCATTCGTCGTTGTCGATCATGGTCGGGCTTGCCTAAGTCTTCTCGATATAGATATTGTTTCCTGAAACTGTTTCCACTTTGGGCTTTGCGTAGTGCTATGTAGTGTAATGACTTCAAACAGCTCTAGTTAAACTGTTTATTACAGAGTATGGAAATAATTAAAAAATATTTCATTACAATCTAATTTCGAAATGGCTGCGCAGATAGAGTACAGTTGATCTCGCTGCAATGTCTTATATCGCTCGCATAAACATAGTTAAATAAAGTGATCATTTAGAGAAAATTCCTATATATATATGATGTGCCAAACGGTACACAGTTCTCAGTTAGCTCTGGCTAATTCCACACCTAATTTGGGTGAGTTCGCTGGATCTATCTCCACTGTGAGGTTACAGATTCAACACCTCCTCTGTTGAAATTACACCTTAATTCTCGGACTCTAAGATATCGCTATCTATCGCTAACGAGAGGCATCTTGGGTTCTCTCTAGTCAAATTATGTTTCTAGTACTCTCTTGCTCTCCATTTTAAAACCTCTCGTTTCTCACGGTCACTCACCGCCTATCCCTTTTTATCTCTTGTCCATCGGCAGCTTATGGCGGGAGTCTGTATGGGCGCACAGTCAGAGTTCTGTCCTGCAGACGCACTATCGCCCCGGATTCGTGAGAACCCGAAAAGCAGATTGCACTGATGTCTCTTTTAACTTTCGTACTGGCATGGGAAAAAATGGTCAGAGTTTTTGACCACTCATTTACGAAAATTTTTCCTCCAGTAATTAGGGAAACGAACGGATCTATTTCTCATGTTAGTCGGCGTCCCCTCTTAGCAATTAGGGGAAAGGGACTGAGTACATCATAGTAAGCGCATGCGCTTATGTGTGCCCTGCATCCAATCTACTGGCAATTATCATCCCATTCCACCATCTGCACATTCATCACTACTCATTTTACCTGGAATGTTATTAAATGTATTTGATTCTTGAGAGAAAGGTGGGGAAAACTGCGGATGTGTACGATTACTCATTTCGCCGTCAAACCTGCATAAGTGTAAGTTCCCTCCTAAGTCACAGATCCACAGATGCCCAAGTTTAAGCTTACGCAATCAAGTCTAACCGTTTGCATATTTTTTCAGAGGCATAATTAACATCCATATTTCAACAGTTTTTGTAAGGATAGTTTTTTTTTAATTTGTTGAAATAAAAGGGATGTGAAAAAAATAGTTAAATAGGAAACGAATTTATTTTAAATAATTTAAACATGAAGATATTGGACCTTTATTGCGTCCATTCTCCGTATGTACATTTCAGAAAAAAACTTAAAAATCCCTACACTTTCTCAAGTAAGGAATTGTAATGTGATGAATTATATAATGTGATTATGTATCAAAATGTAGGGAAATAAGTACTAATTCAAAATTCTACTGATATATATAATAGCTGCTATAGATTCACGAATTTCTTAAGTTATATACATATCTCATATTTTTCATTCAATAGTCTGTATATCCCCCAATAATTTCATGATCTACCTCAGAAGAAAGTTTATTTTTATTTCATCTAGTTTATCTTTTTTTTTAAAAAAATATTTTAACATATTTTATAAAATTGAATTCACTGTTGCATCCTTTTTTATCTTCTTTAAAACAGATAGTAAAAAATATCTAAATTGTCAGAGTAGTAAAACTTTATTTTGTTTTGAAAGTAGCAGTATATTTTATGATCTCATAAACTTAATGGGGAAATTATATCTGATAAAAAAATGCCCAAACATTTGCTTACGGAAAAACTTTACGACTGGTCAGGAAAGATGTTGTCCAGAAATTGCCACTATAAGATTTTAAAATAAATATTTATTTATTTATGGTTACTTTTTCAGTAAAAATTACCATTTAATCATAAAACGTTTTATTTCTGTGCACAATAAATTTATTCGAAGTTAAAGAAGCAAAAGTATTTGGAATCGTATAGATAAAAATATAACATACTTTCAAGAGGTAGTGAAATGTAAAAATTTACTAGAAGTGACTTATTTCTTAGATTTAAATAAAACATTCATTTTATTTTTAACATATCTGCAATAAATAAGTATTATAAAAATAAAAAGTAATATATTCTATAAAGTAGCCAGAAATTAGTCACTTGTTGCAAATATATATATTTTTTTTGTTTCGAAATAAATAATTTGAGAAAAAGGAATAATTTCGAACACATTTGAAGGTTTCAGAATCTTATTTAATTCTTTTCATCATTCTAAAAATTTATATTAAATAATGCGACTGAAGTACCTGAAAATAGAATCTTTTTCATTGATCTAAGAGGAAAATTATCGTAGTTTTTTATTACTTTCTTCACGCACTTATAATCTATTAATAAAAACATGATAAGCTGGGGAGGGGTAGATCGTTTTTATGTAAATAATTTAGAAGGTTTACCTAAAAGCTTAAATTATTCAATGTGTTAAATATTCTTTCTTATGCCCATAAAAGAAGACAGCACAAGCACAGAAATCCTCTTATTTCAATTTCAAATTTCATTCCTAATGAAATTCAAAATACATGTCTGTGTGAAGATTTTATACCCTAGTTTTCATTTATTAAAGTAATTTTAGATAAGTTTAATTTACTTGCCTTTTAAAAACTTCAACCAAACAAATAAATTTTCCTTAAAAAGGATCGAATAATTTACAAAGTTTATATCCTACTTAATTCTCAGATTTGCTTTTAAAAAAGAAAATCCGTGTAACTTTCTAACATTATTTATTTCTATATAATAATAACAACGAGAAAATTGTCCTACAGATTGCCTAAAACGAGAAGATATTTAGTTTTATTCATTGTCATTACAGTCTCATCTTTTCGGCGATCTTAATTTTGGTATGCATTGGCGTAGAAACTTGTTACATTGCACCTTTCTGGGTGTTTTCGCTACCTCAGGTAGAAAGCTACAAGTCAGTCTTCTCAATTACGCTTCAACAAAAAATTGATTTAGTAGTAAAATTATAGACTCTACAATTAGAGGTTTGATATTGTATCATATGTTACCTCTGTAAATAAATGACTCGTTTATCATGAAAGCATAGCCGATGTTTTACTCGGCATAGTATATATATATAGGATGAATATGAAAAGCTTTTTAATAAGAAGCTACTTGGGAATTGTACTAAGGGATACTTGGTTGTATTGTGTCATTTGTATTAGCTATAAGCGTCTTCGCTTTAGGGTTGTAACTTCATCTTTTAGTCGCCAAATCTCGAAATAGGAAATAATTAATCCCGATGATCCTGATAACGACAAGTGAACAAAATCATGAAACTAGAATTTTTGAAAAATTCACATTATTTTCAGAGTTACCACCAATTGAAATAATTATTGACTTTTTTTCCTTAAAATCCCCCCCTGTTGTCGTAAAATATGAATAAACCCACTTCTAAGTTATATATTTCAAAAATTCTAGTTGAGCCTCTGTAGAGAGGTTTGAGCTATATACAGGCAAAATATTATTATAATAGAAGCATTTTTCACAAAAGGCGAACATTTGCAAAAAAGATTATTCTAAGTTAATTTTTTGCCAAAATATTATATTTAAATAAATCTTTTTGTCAAAATGTTCTTAAAACAATTTTATGCGTATATTCTAATCTAAGTGAAACTAAATATCATGGAAATTATCCATTTATGCGCTTTTGCAAATCACGGTCCTGAACGTAGTCGGATACCTTAAACGGAATAAAAATTAAGTTCAGATTCTATTACATACAGCTGAAGCTAATAAAAGCGTGTTAAAATACCACAGGTGAAGTGATACAAGAAGATTTGAAGATATTTTAAAATCATGAGAGGTATGCTATGGAAATGGTTTAATTTGCATTTTGTCATCATCCTAACTTCACTATTATGAGTGTAATAATCCCATGCTTTGCATTTTGTATCGAAAACATATTTTCCTTCTCTGGTTTCCCTCTATATCCAACTTAGTTGCATGAATTATTCAAAAAAGTGCAGAGTTTTGCGAGGAAGTGCTTTAACAATGATATGGAAGTGCGAACTGCTGGAAGGGAGAAGATAAAAACGAAATGATTGAATCCGAAAGTTTATTCTTATCGGCGCTCCTTCATTAAATAAGGATAAGCAATCGACGCATTTTGCCACGATTTTCTTAAGAAGGATGTTTCGAATTTCTCTCTTTTTCCCCATTCCTCGGCACCCCAAAGATTTGCATTTTATATCAGTTTGTTACACATGCTTTTCCGTGGGGATGGAAGAGACTTTTATTTTGCAGTAGACTTTGGGCGTTCCTTTTTGTGTTACCATTTACTCACACTATAATATTGAAAAAGAGACACATTCAAATGGAGGCCTCTATTTAATTATAAGGATTTTTTTCAAAATTTCTTATGAGTTTGAGAAAAAAAAGATTTATATAATAGATCACACATATATATATAGGTAAAACTTAGATATGATATATTTCTAATTCAGCATACCCTCAACTTCATATGGAGTTAATTTTATATTAAAACGAGTTTAACAAATATTCTCTGGTTGTTAAACTTGAACAAAATTTTCCCATACACGTTTTATTTTTTTCCATCCAGAATACTCTAGACAAGGGGCATAGCTACTACAATATCAATGATACAGGGCCATCAAGATATATGGGTCTCATCATGTTGTAATATTGGGATACTCTCAATAAGTTTTATTTATTTGATTACTTTAATTATTTTTCAAGAAGGGCCCCAAAAAGAATTTTGATATAGGGCTCACTCAAGACTAGCAACGCCAGTGTTTTAGAAGCAACATTTTGAAATTATTATTTTATTTCTGTAATAATTTGTAATCGAGACATTTTTAATAAAAATATAAATATGCGTTTTTAAAGTATTGGGAAATAAAAATTGATGTTAATAGCATCTTGAGCATAAATTTACATTAACACTGAGCCGAATCTTTAGTTTTGATGGTACCTTAAAAACTTACACTTTTCTGACAGTTTAATCTTTGTTAACATCAGAGAGAGAGTTTCCTACAACAAAGTAAATGAATAACCATTTAGAGGAACATTTGATGAATAATTGTAATGAAGGCTAAAGAAATCGTATCAAGACATTTTTAAATAAAAATACAACAAACATTTAAGCAAATTTATGTCCAAGATATAAGCAATCAGTCTGTTATGTTACTTTTTTAGCAAAGTTCGTAAGATTGTTTTTACACCATCATCTAAATTTGAAGCAACAAAAATACTAATGCTGTATAGATAAGGTTAAAATATGTGTAGTCGAGATAAGGAAATAAACTTTAAATTGCACAATGTAGAAAAACATATAGAATACTTGTAGAATCTTATCACTTTTGTTATTTGAATACCGATCGTAATGATAATGGGGCACATGACTAAATTATTAAATTTAAATCACATTACGTGTTATATCTTTAGCGTTATCCAAGCTGTTACATTTTTAAAATCATATTAGTGTAGAATATTCTCAAATAAATTTGTCTTCCTTCATAGACTGTTTCATACTATTTCGACACATTAATGTTTATATGGAGCAGTGGTTCTTACAATAATCAATACGAACCACAAAACACAAATAAATCCATATTAAGGCATCCGACTACCTTCGGAACCGTGATTTTGCCAAAGCGTATAAATGGATAATATTTATGATATTTAGTATCACTTAGATTAGAAAATGTATATAAAATTGTTTAAAGAATAGTATTACACTAATAAATTAGTTAAGTACAATATTTTGACAAAAAATGAACATAGAATGACCCATTTTCAAAATATTCTCCTTTTGTGAAAAAGGCTTCTATTATAATAATTTTGCCTGTATATAGCTCAGACCTCTATACAGAGGCTCAACTAGAATTTTTGAAATATATAACTTAGAAGTGGGTGTATCCATGTTTTACGACAACAGAGAGGAGAAATTTTAAGAAAAAAAACGCCGATAATTATTTCAAACGGTTGTAACACTGAAAATAATGTGAGTTTTTCAAAAATTCTAGTTGAGCCTCTGTACAGAGAACTGAGCTATATACTGGGAAAATATTATTGTAATAGAAGCATTTTTCTCAAAAGGAGAACATTTTGAAAAAAAGGTTATTCTAAGTTAATTTTTTGCCGAAATATTGTATTTAAATAATTTTTTTGTCAAATTGTCCTTAAAACAATTTAATACATGTATTCTAATCTACGTGACACTAAGTATCATGGAAATTATTTATGCGTCTTTTTAAAATCACGGTTCCGAACGTAGTCGATTACCTAAATGCAGGATCATCTTATAGAAATATCCACAAATGAGGGACATAACTCAATATTTGAACAAGGATACTACACATTCTAGTTACAAAAACATATCCCATTTTAATATCCTGTATTATGAGTTATTGAATAGGAATTTTCAACTACTTTCTCGTATTCCAGTTTGAGAGAATGTGGATTCAGTATAGCAAAAGCCTCATTACAGACACAAAAAACCCCCGCCTAAAAACTACCGCTAGTGGGGCTTTGCGGTTGCTACTCACAAACAGGGAGACGGACATAACATCTCACTCATAACATCTCATCAAGTTCATCCAAGTCATTAATTTTCTTTTAAACAAAAGTTATAATTTTAATAAATTATTCTTTAAAAAATGTGTTTTGTTAATTTTTATTTTTTATATGACACTTTTATGTAGCTTTTTCACTTATGGGTCCTTTTGAAACTTTTGACTTTAAAAAGGGATCCGCGAGCAAGCTCTTACTTTTAAAAAGTGTCCATGGTTTTAAAAAGAGTTTGAGAACTACACACACACACTAATATAGAGCATTTTATAATTATGTCCTTAATGTTTTTTTATTTCTGTTTATAACATAAAGGAGGTATTTCTTATGTTAATATCTTGTGAAACTTAAACGAACTGTGATTATATAAATAACTATATACTGGTCAGTATTGACCAATACAATTTCAGCTAGCCCGGAAACTCCTCAAGTTAACCTTCAGGAGACAGCTAGTTTTTTGAATGCTAGAATGGAGACCGCTAGTCCTGTGGGATGATCTTTAGTTATATTGTCCTCCAGCTTATATTGTCTTCTTTTTTAATGATGGTAATAAGTAAGCGTGTTGAACAGATCTGAACTTCCTTCACTGATAGCAAAAAAAAATAATCTTTTTTTTTCTACATAATTTTTGTCGCGAAATAAATGTAGATTCTTAATACGTACCATTCAAAAATTATTCATACCATTTTCTGTTTCAAGTTAAACATTATACGTATCGCTATATGAAAATTTTTTTCACTTGAAAGCTAACATGTATCACTGATGGATGGATGTATCTATGAATGTACTTCCATTCAAAAGGGAATTTATTAGCAATTACAAAAATATGGATTGAGATTAGACTGAACGAATAAAGAAAAGATATATACGTACGCATCTTTTTTGCTACTAATTCCATTTTTCAATATAGTCTCCTTTTTAGTTCAATTGTTTAATAGATTTATGTTTTATTACACGTAAACATTTTAAGCTTAAGTCTGTTTTAAACATGGTTCATTTTCAAGATTTTTTTAAAAATTATTATGTATACAATTTTTGCTAAAAAGGAAAGAAGATATCCTATAAAGCAAATATAAACCTACTTCCCCATCTAAGTCGGCGACAGCTTTTGAAAAAATGATATTTTTCCATTTTGGAACATTTATTCTTTGTATATATATTATATTTTTTACTTGGTCTTAAGTTTCAGAATTTACGCTTTCTCTCTTAAGTAGGATTTCCAATTTGATCATCATTTCCAAAATTTAAAATTATGAGAGGTTTTCCGAAAGTATGTTTTGTACATTATTTTCACACGAAAAAATGCACCATGATATCATGACCTGCATAGTTTTTACTATTTTTCGGCACAGCCGACACTGGAATAGAAATTTTTGTCATAACACGCAACCAGTTTGAATAAACTAATGTGAAAAAAACTGGTGCCATGCTTTCTCGCAAATGCAACACTACATCAAAGTCTTGTTTTGAAAGTTACATCCCGAAAAAGGTGAAAGTCAACGGGAGAGCGCTCTTTTCATTCGTAGAGATGCAGAGGGTTGTCCACTTTGCACTTCATCTCCCACAGTGTGCCTCCCTTCTCTGAACATGCACAATAAAAAAGACCAAACATTTGCAGAGATATAACCTTTCACCATGTATGGTATGTATGCTTGTACGGATAACGAAAATATTAGTCCAATGGGCCCATTCATACTAGATAGCAGCACGCAATTTGATTGGCGACCACGTTGTCTGCACATGCCTGCCAGCCATTGTGATTTGCACTCGAATAACCCTGGATACGACGGTGAACTACTGATGCTCCTTCTTTTATAATCTGCGCACGCTCCAGCACTATTGGTTCTTCAAGGCAGGGTCCAGTCTGGCCATGCTCTTTTTGGTACCACATTCTTTCGCAGATGAGCCATAAATCGCCATGTCACTCCGACGCAAAATATACAATCCTAAGCCTATTTTCTTCACAACAGTTGACCATCCTTTCTGAAAACATATGTAGCAAGGCTGGGTGTTAAAAAAAAAGACATGGGTGGTTTACAACAAGTGTGACCAGAACTGTCCACTTGAAGAAGGAAAGCTATAAAAGTATGTTTTCGCCTGAGGAACAGGAAAAAAACAAAGAATGAGTATTTTACAGATGGTCATCAAAAGGTCTACGTTAAAGGGGAGACACGCAGAGACAATAAAACACAAAACATGTAAGTTACAACATGTTTGCTACATGAATCTAGAAATTAGGTGTTTGAATATCGAGTTTTATAATATAACTTTTCGAGTCTGCCTGCCACAGATTTTACTTCGAAATATTGAGTATACTGAAAGGTATTGTTTTAGTTCAAAATATCAAAAAGTTTTTCTTGGAGCTCAGCATATTATTCGAATTAGAGAGAGAGGTATGTATTATTGAAGGTTTGAATTAGCAAGATTCTAACTATATATATATATATATATATATATATATAATATATATATATATATATAATATAATATATAATATAATATATATATAATATACATATATATATATATATATATATATATATATATATATAAATATATATATATAATATATATATATGTATAAATATATATAATATATATATATATATATATAAATATATATATATATAATATATATATATATATATATTTATATATATATATATATATATATATATATATATATATATATATATATATGACAGAAATTTATATAATGTATCAGATACACAAGATCAAATAATGAATAGATTTAAATTAATTTTTGTAAAAATTTAGGCAAATCCTTTATTTTTTTCTCCTTCATATTAATGTATTAAAATATATCTTGCAAAGCTACTGGAGTCCCGATTAATAATAACATTTGTGTGAAAGAAATCATATACTTAAATGGAATCGCCAAATGATGTGTTTACTAATCTTCTCACCTCTATATTTTTTAAATGTTGTTTAAATTACATTTTATTGCTGAATTATACATGTGTGTTTATTATTAGCCAAGTTCACTGTTTTTATAAAATGCCTTAAACATTTTTGGAGGGCTGATTTGGACATTTTCTGCCCGAAGGTGTTCCTTTCGTCAAATATCCTCACGAAAATGTTCACTCACGGGGTATCCAATTACGGGCAACGTATCCAAGCCGAAGGGAGAGCTAAGAAATATCTCTTCTGAGAAAACATTTCTTTATACTTTGGCCTAAGGGTGGAATGCGCTTTTCGCTCTTTCCGACGTAATTTTTTTTTAGTTCCTGGCCAAGAACGACAAAATGAATCCAGTTTCGGGATTATTATTTCCCTCTTGAAATCGAAGTCTATAGAATATAGAAACGAATTTATTCTCCTTCCTTCAGTTCAGCGACACCGACAAAATCGTCGCTTTTCCAGGGGAGATATAAGAGGATAATGTTCCTTTCGCTGACATCGGATTCGGCTCCTCCCAATATAATCCGGGAAAACAGGATAGTGTTGCCGAATCGCTTTTTGCCTCTCTCCTGCGAATTTCTCTCTCCAAATCCATATGCAATGTGATCAGTGTGTATTTGGTACAAATAAAGGCTGTAAGTGTTCAATAAATAGAAAGTGCCTTTAAAGACATGATTTTTCACATACTGAAACATAATGCATCCTAGCTTTAAACGTAAAAAAAATATATATTAATAATTTTCCTTTCCACCGTCCATTTTTTGTTTAAAGTTAGAACACATTGTGCTTGTGGAAAGGTATTTGCTGCGTGTGAAAAAATATCTGATCTATGAAGGAGAAAAAACCTGTTTAGTTGTAAACGATTCATAAATTAATAAGACATGGTGCAGAATTGTTTTTGCTGTACCACTTTGATTATTCTTGCTTAGTTCTATTGATTTCACATATTCCAAAAAACGCGCTGGATTCTATTCCAGAAGTACATGCATGTTGATTAATAACTAAAAAAACTGCATTTTCCAATTTTTCTCTACTTATGGTGAATACGCAAGGGAAATCTATTGCTTGAACTTGGATGTGTATTAGAGGTAGATTGCATGAATGAATTTAGATGTATATGTAAGACTCATTGCTTGATTGATTTGAGATCCTGGTGTAGCAAATACAGATTAATTGAATTTAATTCTTTGTGTAAAAGAAATTACTTGATTGAACTTAGAGGAATATACAAGGAAGATTGCTTGCTTGAATTTAGATGCGTATGGGATTCATATTGCTTGATTGATTTGAGAACCTTGAGTAGGAAATGTTGATTTATGAATTTTATTCTCCGTATAAAAGAAATTGATTTACTAAACTCAGATGGATTTATATACCAAGGAGATAGCTTGCTTGAACTTAGATGAAAATGCAAGGAAAATTGCTTACCTGAACTTTGATGTGTAAATAAGGGAGATTGCTTGTTTGAGTTTAGATTTGTATGTAAGAGAAATGACTTTATTTAAAGATGTGAATTTAAGGGAGATTGCTTGTTTGAGTTTAGATTTGTATGCAAGAGAAATGACTTTATTTAAAGATGTGAATGTAAGGGAGAGATTGCTTGATTGATACGAGTTCCTTGTGTAGGAGAAGTTTCTTGAATAGTTATTTTTTTACACATGAAATTTTGAAGGGTTGAACTTAGATCCATATTAAAGAGAGATTTCTTGATTGATTTGAGTTATTTTTATAGGAGATGAGGCTTGATTGATTTGAGGTTCTTGTGTATAATTTGCTGGGTTGGTTTAAGTTATTAGTGATTGTGATAGTGTTTGACCGATTCCAGATTCACATGTAGAAGAAACTGCTCCTTTGAAATGAGTTTCATGTATAGCAGATGTAGCTCGATTGATTAAGCTCAGTGGATAAAGCCGGTGAATTGTTTTCCACATCTAGGAAAAATTGCTTGGTTGGACGGATTAAGTAATTTTTTAGTAATATCATACTCCAAAGCAATGTGAGGGTTATTCGCGATGAACCATAGTTTTGTAAAAACATACCTGATTTACAACTCATATTTGATTTTAGTTAAAAATATAAACTGTTAAGTACTTTCAAATATTTTCTTACTTTAATTACATTTGACAAGATAATTAAACTTGGATTGAACTTCTTTATGAATTAAATATCAATAAATGAACAATTTAGTTGAATTAGCTTTCTTTGAATAGTTTTGCAAATGTATCAAAAAGTAAACGCGTATGTATAAAATATTAAAATACTGCTTTTTTTTCAAATCATAATTAAACTACTTATGAAAAGTCTCCGTTATATCTTTGTCTTAGCTAAAATCTCATTTTTTTTAAAATGCAAGCTCTTACAAGTAGAATTTTAATTATTAAATCTTTACATTATATTTTTTTAAGTTTAAAAATACCCTTTGTAAACTAAGACCTCTTAAAAAATAGTAAATGTTAAATATATTTAAGATTGCAAGTATTTATTCTTTTAGTTTTAAAAAGTCAGTAATATATGCTTGTAATTTTATTTTAAATATTTTATACTCCAGAATATTGAAATAGTTTCTTAATCTATGTAAGAAGATGGTACTTCATGTATTTATTATTTATACTTATTATTCAACATTTTTGTTTTTATTGCTCTTCATTTTTATTTTTATCTAAATAATAATATTCCTTGGGGAAAGAGTAATTTCAAATTCAGAAAGAAGTTGTATTGAGAATTTTTTTACTGTAATGATGCTATTTAAATTCCCTTTTTCCAAGAAAGATTTTTGCTTATGAAAATTTGAGTAGATTAAAATTAGCAGCTATACGCACTAACTCATCAAAAGCTGATGAACTTTAGAGCCACTGCATCATTACTTTATAAATATTTCTTTCTCGGAAAAATATACAGCCTTTAAAATGAACAAAGGTAAGATTTGTTCTGGTTGTAGACAAGAATAAAAGACATTCTCCACAAACAGCATACAAATCGTACAAAAGGCTATCTTAGAATTTTTTCAATGATATGTGAATCAGTTTCTAAAAATTACGAAGTTAACATACATTTTTTAAATGTTTCTTTGTCTTTCAAACTAGTGTTTCAAGTACTGATATTCCATTTAACATGCATAAAACTTTTTTGTTCAAGATCTAAATATATTGCCTTCAGAACATTATTATGTAAATGAACGCTTTTTTCCAATATAATTTTACTTACTTATCGTAATTTATACTATAGTCACGTGGTCTTAATGAGAGTTCATAAATTCCAGTTTATTGCCTTTTGTAAGAGGATCTGCAATGTATAAATTTTATTTTCTATATTTTTAGACATTGTCTGTACTCATTTTGAATGCATCCGTTGAAGGAAAAAGTGTTTTCTTTAAAGGCTTAGAAATAAATCTCAAAATGTTTTCCTCGTTTGCCTTGGATTCAGAGAATATCAAACAAATTGATTCTAAAAGTAAGGAGTTTCTTTTTTTTTTTACAAATTGAAACACTATTGAAGAAGATTCTCTTGTAACTATATTTGTATGTACTTTTTAAATATTCTCTAAATCACTAAAAGAGTACATATTTTTAGTTAATTGTAGGATAAATTCTCCATTAAAATGATAATATAAGAATTTGTTTTCTAAATAAACTTGAGAATTTCTTCACTATTAAAAGAGAAATGTATGAACGACTCAGCTAATATATGTCTAATGAATTAGTACAATCAAAATATTAAAATTTTTGGAGTAATTTTATATTTAAAAAAATTAATATTTAAACTGATGTCATAATTATAGTTCAGGAGCTTGTCTATCATAATGCCATATATTTAGACATTCAAGTCTTGTAGAGCATTTATTTTTATTTTGTACTTCAGCAATACATTGAAAAGAATTTTGGGGAACACTTTTGATTCTACACCTGATTAAAGGCCTTTCCCAAAGCAAGTGTTAATTATGAAAAATGTTCTAACAAAGGGATAATTTACAACAGTTAGTATTATTGAATGTTTTAAATTACTGCAAAAGTGTTAAGAGACCTGTAATCCTTAAAACATTTTTACAAAATTAAAGAATGGTTGATAAGAGGTAAAGTGAGAGGATGCTTTATAAAAATCAAATTTAAAATCTAAGAGTTCCTATTTAATTCAGTTAATCAACGTTACAGCATGTAAATTGAAACAAAAAGTACATCTCACACAAAGGCACATTATCTCAAACAGTTAAAAAAGTAGGAAAAATGACTGGTAGATTCAGTAAGAAAGCTTCATCAATTAATAATCACTTTTTGCCATCGAGCGCATTTAAAAGATAATGCTTAAATCAAGAGTAATCGAAAACCTTCTAAAATTATCTCATTAATTTTTTTAAGGGTACATTATTTATATAAACAAATCCCTTTCTTCAAGAAAAAAAAACTCTTGCCACAATTTGTAAATGTTGACAAATTTGAGTTAAATTTAATATTCGAAAATCAGTATTTTTAATATATATCCAAACGGCATTATACAGAGTGTTTTTTTTTCAGGTATAGAAGTTTAAGTTGGCATTACTTTCCAAGATGGCGACCGATTTAACAGCTGTCAAGTGATTTTTTCTCAGTTTGGTTTGGCGATTCATCATGAATAGACTCACGCCTGAATAATGCTTTCAAATTGTGCAATTTTATTTCCAAAATAATGGTCGATTTTCATAAGCGAATTTTGTTCGCACTTCTGGTTGAATGGCTACGTCAACAAACAAAACTGCCGCATTTGGAGTGAAGCTAATCCACAAGTGTATGTCGAAACACCGTTACACTGTTACTGACTGTTTGGTCCGCTCTATGGGCTGGTGGAATCCTTCTTCGAAAACGATGAAGGCCACAACGTTACAGTCAATGGTGATCAGTATAGAGCCATGATTACTAACTTTTTCATTCCTGAATTGAACAATCATGATGTCCAGGAGCTGTGGTTCCAACAAGACGGCGCAACATGTCACACAGCTCGTGACACAATCGATTTATTGAAAGACACGTTTGGTGACCGCTTAATTTCACGTTTTGGACCTGTGAATTGGCCTCCAAGATCGTGTGATTTAACACCGCTAGACTATTTTCTGTGGGGCTTTGTAAAGTCATTGGTCTATGCGGATAAGTCACAAACGCTTGACCATTTAGAAGACAACATTCGCCGTGTTATTGCCGATATACGGCCACAAATATTGGAAAAAGTCATCGAAAATTGGACGTCTAGATTGGACTACATCCGAGCCAGCCATGGCAGTCCTATGCCAGAAATCATATTTAAAATGTAATGCCACAAGATTATCCTTCGAATAAAAAAATTCATGTCAATCGAATAATGCATTGTTGTTTTATTGCAATTTAAAGTTCTATACCTCTCAAAAAAACACCCTTTACACAAACAGAAACCTTTAAAAATTTACGCTTAAATGAAACATTAATTCTCTTAAGAAACATTAATGCATGCAGGTTTCTTCTTTAATAATAGACTGTTGGCAAAAAAGGAACACTATTTGAAAGAGTAAAGTTAAAAATTAATTAATTAAGAGCGATGTTTTAGCCATTGATGAACATAACTATGTTTGAAATTTTACATTTAAAGAATAATGTCATCTTATGCAAACATATAATGAAACAAGTCTTATAATTAAATGGTTATTAGTACATTATACTAAAATAATTTGTTAAAGATGAGAACATGATTAAATTACCTTTATATTCAAATCGTTCTGAAAACTTACACTGAGCGTAAACAAAACATTCTATCATTCAAATTATCTAGATCTGAATAATGTACATATTCACTTGAATACCTTTCAAGTACAAAGGCTAAATACCTTACTTACTTTACTGAATCCATATTTCATTGAAATCAGGCAATCTTGGAAGCTAAATCAAACTCAACACATGGATACGTGATGCATTTAACAAATTATCACTCGTAAGTGTTCGGATATACTTGTTCAGGCATTAAAACATGTTGGAATGGATTTAATAACCCTTCTACAAAGAAACTTTTAAATATTAACAAAGACTACTTTTTCCTTAAGATATAAATTATTATAACAATTAAAATATAAGGTGAAAATATATAATCTAGACATACTTGATAAGAAGTGAAGTGTATCACAATTATTTGTACATTGTAAAAATAAAATTTAATTTCATATTCAAGTATTACCTCTATGACTGCTTACAGAAAAAATTAAATAACTTAAAAAAGCAGATTTTGCTTGTATATGCTGAATTTGATCCTGGTAATTCTAAGAAAGTTATTGCATGTGTGTAAAAAACACCACCGACCGGAATATGCCAAAAATTTTAACGTTAAACCTTAATCTTATAATAAATGCAAATACTTGTTACAACACCTGTTTTTATCATATAATCTTATCATTTTCAGTGTACATAGATTGGAACTCTTCCTAAGAAAACGAATTTTTCTTCACATTTGAAGCAAAAAATATACTTTTTATCTGATTTCCGAATTCGTTTCTAATTTTTACAAGTGAAATAAAATGAGTAACATTAGAAAAAAGAAAAACTAATAATGAGTGCTTCTTGAGAAAGTTGCGGAAACAAATTTTCCCCAACTCTTCAAAAGCAATGTCAGGATTTTCCAAAGATTCTCCCCCAACTGTTCGAATGTGTTATTTTTTGCAAGTTTGAAAATTAAGTTAAATATTAAGTGTAAGTAAAAAAAAATGCATCTAGATTTTCTTAACATTATGCTAACTTGATTTCAAATAATACAGAAATAAGTTTAAATGAGGTTTGAAAGTACAATATTATTAGTCTGTTATTTTTTCAAACTGGAAATAATAATAATAATATACTAATAATACTAGTTTTAGTAATAGTAAAATAATATAGGATGTCCAGAGAAATGTGTGCGCAGCTTTTTTTTCTTAGCTTGTCATCTGTTACATGGTATTTGCGCTGTGAGTAAGCAAAGAAGTAGATAAATTAATTTTCTAACTTTACTTGTGAGTCCCCGTCCCTCTATCTTTTTTGATTTGCTCCTTCTTTTTCAATTCTTACTATTAGCTCACTCTCTCTTTGTATATATTTATCTGGTTCAAAATGTCAATCGTTAATAAAATACTTTCTATTCATCCGATCGAGTTAAAACAATTTATTTTAAACTTGTCGGGGACGGGGCACTTGATGTTAATACAGTTTTTTAAAAATATTGATTAATTAATTAAATTTAACTAATATAATTACCGGTTTTTGACGCCAACTTAGATTCGTCTCTATTATTGCAAAAATGTAACTGTTAAAACAAAGACAACAGTTGGCTTTGAAAACCTGTTTTTCAGCCAAACTAGCCAAATCGGGTGTCCATTGTTACTACAATGCAGGCAAATCATGCTCTTCTTTCAATTCGTAATATTAAATTCAATCCCTCACTATTCTTTATCTATTTATACATATATCTTTTTCAAATTTTTAATCATTGATAAAATATTTTCTATTCATCCATTAAAAGTAGAAATTGGCTTTTTCTTATACTACTTTCTTTGACATAGAAACAGTATGTAGCCTAGTTAAAATGATTTCAGTTTTGTTGTAGAAGTTGTCCCATGCCAAGGTAAAAGATTTTCTATATTACATTTATGGTTTTCAATAAATATCTTGAAGTATGTTTCAATTACACTTCTGTTGATCGTTGATGTTGAGAAAATTCTACCAACAATAGTAATGAGTTTATTATTTCTTTTTTGTGATACAGTAAACAAATATACAGGTAAAAAAATCTCATCGTAATTAAATTTTATTTTAATTGATGAAACATTTAAAAGTTAAATGAATAATTTAAGAGATAAATTAATCCATTCCATTAAATTTATTCAGTCTGTAACATTCATTTTCAAACATGAGGAACATAATGATTATCCAAGAATGAATATATTTCCTTACATACTTTGAAAAGAAAACTTCACGTTTTTGTAATGTAACTTTAAAACGATTAGGATGGTTAATTTTCCAATAAAAAGTATTGAAATGATATCCCCCCCACACACATCTAGTAAATTCCATTTCAATATTAATTGGTCTCTAAGTGGTACAAGTTTGTAGAATATTTTTTTAAATTAACTTCCTAATGCAAGGTAGGGAAACATTTTCGTTACGCGTTACCAGTTATAGTTACGCGATGAACGTAAGTTAGAAATGAATAAAGTTTCGACTTTCCCCACGTTTTTAAAAAAACGCCATATAATTCTTATAATCTATCTCAGATAAATTATAAGAATAATAAGATAAATAAAAATAAATAAGATAAATTATTTCAGAATCGGAAAGATATTATTTTTTTCACAATATGATACATTTTTCTTTTTTTTACAAAATAATGATATTTTCTATTTTTTACGAGTTACTTTAAAAATGAGTCTAAATTGATTCGCTTTTACGAAAATGATTTCTAAATCTTTCCCTTTCAATTTCCTTTCGCGTTAATGAATTGATATTCTATCCTAAAAAGATCATGCTTTTCTCTTTCAGAATACGTCATTTAAGAAAAAAATATGCCTAATTTTTTTTTTATGATTTTTCAAAAAATACCCAAAATTTTAATTAAATATTTAATAACTTCATTATTTATAAAAACAATCTCACGAAACTTTTTTTTTTTCATAAGTAGAATAGTATTATCCGTAATCTGTACAAAGATTGAAAAAGGGGTTCAAAAATTACGACTTTTAATTTTTTTTTTAAATATGAATCCAAAATTAAATTGCAAGGTCTGTAGGGTTGTCTAGTTAGTTACCAAGAATTACATAAAGAATTAATAAAACTCTAAAAAGAAGAAGCAATTGTAAACTTTCTGAACTAAAATATCGTTTCGAAAATTTGTCTTAGCTCCTAAATCACCATTTCTGTACGAAATTCTTCACTGGATTCAATCAAAGTGAATCTAGCAGATTGTTATAGTGGTATGATGATTTTAACTCCTCTCTCCGTAAACAGATGCGATTATTATCAACAAGTATGAATAAATAGTTAGTTAAATATATTTTCAGCATTTTTAATTTCAAGTTTTTGAAATTTTGGGGAAATATATATGTCTTTCTAGTTTTGTTTTATTAATTTTTAGAAACATGTATAAAATTAATATTAATGATATTATATGCATGCAAAATGTATACAATTATATGTAAAGTGTAGATATTAAATAAATAAATGCAAATGCAATAATTAAAAGTGAAATTAGTTTTTTCATGTTGTTCTTTGAGTTAAATAATGTTATTTATGTCTTGAATACGCAACTTTTGGAATAACGTACAACACATCCCAAGTTTAACTATGTAAATCATTTATTTTCTTTCACGTTTATTTTACACTGTTTCACAAAAAAATATATAATTGCAACAATATCTATCCACATGAGGTCTTTCCTCTTTAACTTGGATTTACTTTCATTCATCTATTTTGACACTTTAAGTTAGAACAACGCTTACGTAAATATCTTAACACCACTAAAAAAGATTATATAATAGTCTTTGAGATAGATCAAATACAATAAATGGCTTTAGAGAACAATATAGGCACATTAATTAGTGCCAGAATCACAGTTGCTTAGCTACATGTTTGTAACAAGATTTGGAGGATTTTTCTTTGACAAATTTGAAAGGTTGAATTTCATTTCAGATAAGTTTTAATTGATTCTTACGCTTTAGTTTGCTTTGTCTGCATAAAGCGTACACATTTCAAGCATTTAAAAACAAAACTTTTTTTTTTATTGCAAATCTTGTAATAGTTATTTCAAGTTCAATCCATTGGCTTTACAACCTATGCTCCAAGAATCAAACTATTGAGCTTGATCTTCACCTCAACTCAAATGAGGACATCCTTGCAAGCAAAAATAAAGCTGGGTGTATTTATTACCTTTTTAAAAATGTAACCCAATTTGTTGCTTACTGCTTCTAATCAACAATCAGAAGATTTCATAACATAAAATATTGTCTTTGCGAAAAAGAATCAAAATAAGTACAAAAAAGATAAGAAAATGGGTCGAAAGGGTTCATTTTGTTTGTTCTAATGCCACTGAAACTCATAATTGAGCGTGCCTTTTGTAAATATCGTATCTACCCCTGATTCATTTGCATATATTTTATTCTCGCATGCTTTGCACTTAGTAATATACCATGAAAAATACTTTACTTTCTTCCACTTCTATATCTACCTCGTTTACATGAATTATTCAAAAAAGCATTTTAAATGAGAATAAGAATTTCTTAAGGGTAGAAGAAATCGCAGCAAGGGTAAAAATGAAGTGTTTGAAAATCCGAAAGTTTATTCACCCTACGTGTTTGTCACACACACACAGCTGTTCTATCTTTCTCTCTCATTAAATAAGCATAGGCACTCGCCTTTTCTAGAAAAATGATTTTCTTTAGAAGGGGATATATGGAATCTCACACCTTGCATCCACCTCCCCGTTTTCGTACATCCGCACCTCAGAATTTGCATTTTAAGATTTTGATTTCTCATCCCTTCTCCCTTTCATGTGTGGATTAGAGTCGTGCTTTTCTGTTGTAGAAATTATAGATGATTATTTTTGAGGAGTATACATAAATTTTCACGCACAAAAAGGGGGTAGGAAAGAATTAAAAATCTATGTCTTTTCTCTCTACCCTCCCCCATTTTTTTTTTTTCTTTCATAGCTTGTTTCTCACTTCACTTTGGCATGTAGTATGAAAAAAATATGAACAGGCGTGAACGGAAATCAAAATGGGGGAGAATGTAAAAGCATATATCATCTACTATTTGAAATTATCACAAATGTTACATTCATATATTCCCATTCAAATACTTTGCTCTCTCTCTCTCTCTCTCAATAGTTTCATAACTATATTAACTATAACTGTAACATATTCATAACTCTCTATAAGTGAAACATTTTCCTACACAGAATATGTTACACAAATTATTTAGAATGTCCCTTTTCATTGATAGATGTGTCTTTAAATATTTACTAAGTAGCTAATGTTGGAGCTAATTTGGCGCACTTCTAGTTAGTTTGCTGATGGGGTTTCCCATCTCTCAGTTCCAATATTAAATAAAACTCGTAAAATGTTACATATAAGTCATGATTGTTACAATGATAAACATACTTTTCGTAGAGCATTACGCATCTCTCATGATATATTTTAGTAGCATTGCATATTATTTCTTCGTAATGCTGCTTTGTTCTATAATGTGTATTATTAGTGACTGCATAGTTTTATAAGATAATTTAATAGGTAATGCACAGTTAATGTTCAAAAATAAATAATAAAGTTAAAACTAATGCAATTTTTCCGATTAGTGAGGATAATAATTAGCATTTTCATAATAATTTAATTGGCATTTCGTTTGAAAGTTATATTAAAGTAGCTCACAGTCACCGTTAATTAAATTTAGCTCGAGCTTAAATTAAAAAAAATATTATCTGTATTAAGATTTCTTTAAGAAATAAGAATTTTAAGTACTTACTTCGACTTAAGTACTGTATCTTCAACCAATTTCGCCAAATCAAGGGACATCGCCAAATGCTGAGCCTTGCATCCAATAGTGGCAAACCATATGCATAAATTTAATAATAAGGAGAAAAAGTTAACAGCCTTTGGCGACTTCTTTTGATGCAGAGAATTTGATCGCAACGGTATAATACGAGTGCATAAGTACACAATTTTGTTTTTATTTTTAATATTTCACATCGAAAAACTAAGAAATATAAATACAGGGTATCTGGGCTTAAAACATCCAAAAGTAATGGCTTATTATTACGGAACTGTCCATCAGAATGTAACAAATTGTTCATCTGGGGATTTTAAACCCTCCGTGATCCTTTGAGACTAGTCCGATCGGCTACATATACGCAATTTATTCGGTAATCACAGGCGATAAACTTGTTACACAGATTTCATTAGTAAATAGCTTCATTAACACAGCGACAGGTGCAGTGTGTACTTTGGTTAACGAAATTTAAATCAGCGTATACACGTGTACAGCGACGTGTCGATCCTCAAACATCACAAAATATCCACCAATGGGAAATAACTTTAAAGGACACGGGAACTTTGGTATATCAAACTGGCAAATATCCTTAAGATTTCATTATAGGATACACTGCTAATCGTGTGGGTGATTCATTTTGTAGGAGTCCTTGTAAATCTATTACCCAAACCCTTAACTACATTTTCATTCTGTTCGAACACGTCAACCAAAATACGCGCAGCACTTTTTCTGTGGTGTCCGTCCCTTTGCTAATGAAGTCCGTGTAACAAATATATCGTCTGCGATTGCCGAACAATGTGCGCACGTGCTGCCGATCGAACTAGATCCAAAAAATCTCGGAGGGGTTTCCAATCCACGGATAAACACTTGATTACATTCTGATTGGTAGTCCAGTAATAATAAACCATAACTTTAGCATACTTTAAGCCGGGACACCATGTATATAAGATTTATTCTCTTTCATAAAATAAGAAACAATGATAATGATATATTTAATAAATATATACAAGAAAGAAACTATTTTTTATAAATAATAAAATAGTAAACATTTCTTGTTCTGCTTTCATTGTTACGACATTTAGATCTAGTGTTTATAATAAAAATAATAATCAAACTTTTGGAAAGTAATTATGAAGAAGAGTTCTTATATATATATATTATATATATATAAGAATATATATATATATATAAGAATAATAATATATATATATATATATATACATATACATATACATATATATATACTAATTATCTAGTATATATTTATGAACTCTTTGTACTAATCTTTAAACAAAACATTAAGTCTTTGGTTTAAAAATAACACTGTAATCTTAATATAATCGGCTAGTAATATAAATCCCTATAAGAATAATATATATAACCATTCTATCCAATCAGTACTACTGTTGCGTAATAATCACGCGCTTGCACTCTTTGGTATATAAGCAAAAAATTCAACCAATAATCGCTAGCTCTTTGCCAAGGCAAAACTTTTGCCTACCATCATCATGTACGAATGTAAATAACACTTTTGCAGCTCATCTTTGTCCTTTGTGTTACAGTCCAGAAGCCGCAACGTCTATTCATTCACGCCTAGACAAAATTAAGTCTTTGGTTTAAAAATAACACTGTAATCTTAATCTAATTAATGTGTGCCACCCATTCTATAATCAAAACTGTTGGTGAAAAGCTATCCTGAATATATCTTCAAAAAATACTTGTGTAACAACAACCAACACCGGCCAATGCTATGTACAATGTACTTAACATGCATTTATACTTTGTGTCCTAATGAAAATGTGAAAATGATAATATATTTATTGATGTATGCTAATTTGATCTGATATTTAATTAGGGTTTATAACACCGGCCAATGCTACTACAATACTTAACATATTCAATATGAATTCAAAGTTGGATAATCTAAATGCCCTTATTTATTATACACATCACTTCCATTATCCAAGTACACTAAAACGTCATTTATCTGAATCAATTGGGACAGGACACCATTCGGATACGCGGTTGTTCCAAATGTGATCCATGAAGTATATGAAATCGGACAGTATACGAATGTTGAAAATCATCACATGTGGGAAACGTAGTTGAAGAAAGAGAAAAATAGGTGCAAAATGTCGCAATTTTATCTTTATTGTGGAAAATAATCACTTACCGTTCGCTGTACTACTGTACATCTTCGTTTTTCCACTGCAAGGTCTCTGATTCTTTCTAACAGCAGTAGTTGAGTAGGACATCACTCTGATTTCTGTTCGTACTATTCCATAGTTGTCTCTAACGCAGAAAACACATCAACATTTAATGGACTGTTGCTACTTTCGTTGTTGTTATTGCCCTCGTCTTCATCCGTTTCATCGTCGACAAGGTTGGATTCTTCTTGCACGAAAGTCACAATCTTGTCATGATTTAATGCAATAATTCGAGTTTTGTCTCTTTATTCAAGACATCGCGCTTCCGTTTTTGAATTCGAAGTCATAGCAATTCACAACTCAACAAAAGAGAACGTATGCACCCTCTCGCTTGAAAACCAATTGACCTTATATTCCAGTTACTATACTTAGCAATTCACACAACTGAAATTTTCCAAATATCCCTGACCTTGAGTTTTCTCGTCACTTTTGGCCACACGCGAAAAAACAGTTGAGCATTACACTGTTCGAAAACCTATTCATATACATTACATGTTGTTGACAAAAAAAATTGGTTCGGATATTTAACGATTCGGATAACAAACGTTCGGATAAACAACGTTCTACTGTAATTAAAAACTAGATATTTATATTAAAAAAATATTTGGTCTTATACTTTGAAAAATTAAAACTCTCCACGATATTATTATATGAATACTTAAAATTAGTTTAATCCACTAACGGATAAACATATTTGGTTACGTCCATCAATAATCCCGAGCATTCGGAACTCGTAGGTTACCCAAGTTCTTAGATGGTGGAATAGGTCCCCGCAATCTTTTGATTTTGTTTCGCTCTCTCTCTCTTGCATTTTTTCCTTCCCTCCAATCGCATCTTCCAAATCAGAAGAGTAAATCGTGGTCTGGACAGGTTCTCCAGAAAAGTGAAAGGTCAGAAACAGGAAGAAAATTAACGCATGAATCCTTCCATATAGAAAAATTTTCCCGACAGGGGTACATATTTTGAGCAAAATATATTGCTGGGGACATTTAATGATAACAATTTGCCGGAATGTTAGTGATTTGGGTTGGGAAATATTGTTCTCTTAGGGAAACAAATAAACGTTTGTTTTGTTCTTTCTAAAAGGCATTTTTTTAAACACTAGACTCAGTGTTGAAGTAAACAAATGAAATTTAAAATATATATGTATATTTTTTACTTACATATTGTACAGCTAGTCTTCAGCTTTTATAAATTTTTAAAACCGTGGCAGTAAATAACAGTTTTTAAAAAATTTTGAAATTTTTCTGAAGTTGGTAATTTTGCATGTTTTTTTAAAACTAAAAAAAATGGCTTTGCAAGAGCTAAACAAATTATCTTCTCATTGATCTTCCAGTTATTTAAATATAGAAATTTAATGTGAAATTTTGAGTTATCTAAATTAATTTTTAAAACATTTCCTTTAACAGTCCTTAGTCAATTCCACGGCGAAAAAAAAAGTTCCATGTAAAAAAAAATTAAAGTATATAATTACTCTTTCCACTTATATGTAGAATAATAGAATCAACGCTCTTTTAAAATACTCAGAATCAAGAACTTAGTCATTCTATAGCACTAAGCGATTTCGTTTTGGATGACAAAACTTATTAAGTCTCAGCTAGTCAAGTACATTGAAGTGAATGTAAGGTGTGTCTTAGTATGTTATTTATGATTGTGAAAACCTTAACCGCTTAACATATTTGAGTGGTATTACTTGAATGTAAACATATTAAAGTTTATCAAAAGGGCTTCTTCATCAAGACATAAAAAGAAAATTCAAATAATCCGAAATAACATTTGACAAAGAAGGCTTCAAAACCGTTGTAAAATAATTCGTTCCATCTTGTAACGTCGTAACTTTTAACGGGGATCGCGTCTTTGGTGGACCCGACAATCACACGCGCATCTTGCAGCTGCAGATATAAGGTTGCGGCGTGGCCGACCTCGCAACCCCTTTTTTGACCCCCGAGGAATCGCACCCCGTTGACCGGAAGATGAAGGAGATATGCTTTGAACTTACTTGGGAGCGGTGGTGAAACAATTCCTCCTCTCACAAATTTCTAAACAATTTTTAATTAAGTTTTTAATAACTTTAATGTATAATTCAGTAAATAATATTCAATAGTTATGACGTAAATAAATTCAATATTTAAATTAACCTGAATACGCTACCGTTATTTTCAAACGTTCCATCTTTCAGCAATTGAAACTTCTAAAAAAGTGATTAAATTTATAAAAGAGATTAAATAATGAAAAAAAAAAAGAATGCACTTCCTGTCAGTACATACAACAATAAAAATAAAATCGTTCAAGGCTCCATTTCCTTAAACAATATTCAGAGAGAGAAAGAAAATGACGATTCTAACAAAAGAATATGCCCTCTACAACAAAAGAAAAATCTTCCAGTAGTATCTTTACATTCTTCATCGATTCGGTCTTCGAAATAGAAGCACTTTGTTCAATTCCGCATGTCCAGAAAAGCTTTCTCTCTTCTACCAACATCCAATGGACACTCCCTGAATTCAATTCCTCGTCTGCCTCTCTTCCCCCTTCCCGAAGTCTTTTAGGACCGAGACAGTGCCAGCAACAAGCGTTACATAAAAAATTTTTGCTCCACCCCTCTTCTCGCATCCTTTCGAAGCGAAAGGGGAAACCCTACCCACTTCTATACGAGAAAACCACTTCCATTCATATTTATGATTTTCTGTCTCCGAAGAGAGTCGAAATATTTCGTTTGGCAGACGATTTCCCACGTAATAGAAAGGGGTGCTGGAATTTCGAATGCCGAATTTTATCGGACTCTCTTGGGTACTTAGAGCTCTTTGGAAAGAAACGAAATTTTTTTCTGGCAGTTTACAGATCGGAATTTGTTTTTATCTGCAGAAGACTAAAGAGATTTTGTTCAGGTCACTTTGTATGCGGATGAAGTAAAAGTGGAATTCTTATGCAGTAAGAGATATAAAAACTTATTACTTGGACGCACTTCTTATGTGTGTGTGTGAGTATCAGTTGAAACTGAAGCTTATTTTTATATTATTATAATTAACGTGCAATGGCAAATTGCACAATGTGGCTTGTTAAGGTATCCGACTACTTATACTAACTTTTTTTTTTAATAAAAAGGGATGCGAATATTTTGTTGTGGTTTTTAGATTTATTTAGTATATTTTAATAAAAAAGACTAGAACTAAGAAGAAAATATTAAATTATTACTACTAAAAAGGAAAAAAAAATTGGGCAAAAATTCACAAAAGAAATTACATAAAAGGGGCCGTTCTGCACAAATAGTAAAATAACAACTTATCAATTTTTTAAATGATGCATTACTTTGCCATACCTTTTTGAAGTGACCTTCAGGATAAGAGATGTTCTAATTTTTACAAAAACTAGATCACTTTGTCTTAGTTATTATATGAAATTGCTTTAAAAACAGTGATTACATTCACATAAAGAACTGTAAATTTTGTAATAAAATAGTGATTGATAAATATGAAGCTTAAGATATCCGACTACGCTCGGAACCGTGATTTTCAAAAGCGCATAAATGGATAATTTTCATGATATTTAGTGTCACTTAGATTAGAATATATACATGAAATTGTTTTAGGACATTTTGACAAAAAAAATTTATTTAAATACAATATTTTGTCAAAAAATTACCTTAGAATAATCTTTTTTCTAAATGTTCTCCTTTTGTGAAACATGCTTCTATTATAGAAATATTTTGCTTGTATATAGCTCAGACCTCTCTATGGAGGCTCAAGTAGAATTTTTGAAATATGTAACTTAGAAGTGGGTTTATCCATATTTTACGACAACAGAGGGGAACAATTTTAAGAAAAAAAAAAAAAGAATAAGTATTTCATTTGATGATAACTATGAAAATAATGTGAATTTCTCAAAAACTCTAGTTGAACCTCTGTAGAGAGGTCTGAGCTATATACAGGCAAAATATTATTACTTTAGAAGCACTTTTCACATAAGGAGAACATTTGGAAAAATGATTATTATAAGTTAATTTTTTGCCAAAATATTAAATTTAAATAAATTTTTTTGTCAAAATGTCCTTAAAACAATTTTATGCATGTATTCTAATCTGAGTGACACTAAATATCATGCAAATTATCTATTTATGCACTCTTTTAAAATCACGGTTCCGAACGTAGTCGGATACCTTAAAACACTTCTGTTATACAGAGCATACATAAAAATTTCAGCAAATTATTTAAAAAACTTCTTGAACAATTTAAGAAAAAAAATACATTTAGAGTAAGTTACTAATACGCGATACAAGTTATTAATACTATTTTGATTAAATTAAGCATTAATTATACAACATTCGTAAGAAAAGTGCATAGCTTACAGTTAGGACAGCAGGAAACTGAAAAATAATTGCTTTTTTCTTTTCTCACAAGTGGATCAAAATTGGTCCAGCCATTAGCCCTACACCATTTCCCACTTCCATATTCCAGCAGCTCAAATAAGTTTCTGAAAGGAGGATACAATGCGGAAATTGATCTGCCAAGAGAGTTTCAGAGTGTTGTTTTATAGGATTGAGATCAGACCAAGAAGATGGTTATCTCATTCATCTAAGGCCCTGATCAAGAAGGTATTTATTTATAAGCAGAGCTCTGTTACCAATCGAAATAAAACAAAAATTATAGCCGTAGCAATGAATCTCACAGGTTGATCAAAGAGCTTGTCTCGATATCTACAGACACCGGCAAACACTACGGTTCCATGTTTCTTGTAAGCTTGTCCCAGAAAAATATTAGACTCGTAGTGACGGGTTTTTTCAGTTCAGAGCCCGATTAGAATTCTATTTAAAGAGAATTTAGACTCATCTGTAAAATGTATTGACTGTCATATATTCCTAATAAAAAATCAGCATGTTTTTTTTTTTTTTTACCATAATCTAGTTTTAACTTGTTTATGTATGATGGGATATACTAATCGGTCTAATTTCTTACAAGCTCTCTTTGTAAAAACATTCAACGCATTATTAGAATTCCCTTTAAATAGACTCATCTGTAAAATGTATTGACTGTTATTTATTACAAATCAAATCAACATGATTTTTATCATAATCTAGTTTTAGCTTGTTTATGCATAATGGGATATTCTAAGCTGTCTATTTTCCACAATCTTTCATTGTACAAACGTTATCTTTCTATGGAACCTGATATTCTTCTTCAAAATACAAAAAATTAGCTTTAGAGTTTGAGGAAGCAAGTCATTCGAGCTCATGTAGTACATTTTATGATGTTTTTCCCAGATAGTCCACTTTAATTCAACTATTTCTCGTACAAGTACTGTTCCAGAACATTTCCAATCTAGAAAAGATGTTCATTAGATGATTCGATTAAGCAAATATTCTCATTTCATTCAAGAAGTACTACTCTAGAATATTGAATGATCAATCCTAGTATCCGCGCAAGGTTTAAAATGATTTGTCAAGGCCAATTGAGATTTTTTTAGAAACTTCGATATTGACAATAGAGATGAACGTTCAAAATGTATGCTTATTTTTCTTAATGGTAAATGTTTGCTACTATTTGCATTACTATAATATTCATTGATATTAGTTTTACTGTTTAATTAACGTTTTCTTACTAGTGAAAATTTTACTTCTAAATGTTTTTTAAACATGGATGACATTCTTCAACTATTACGTATACACTTTCTGCTAAAGTGGAAGGTAAGCATCCTAAAAGACATGCTTGACCCTTCTTAATATTTCTCAGTCAGTGACAGCGTAAGAAAACAAAATATATATTTCCATTCTTGTGAATTGACATGTTCTTCACACAGTAGAATGTAGTTTATCCAAACGTCAATTATCTGGAGTGTCAAATATTCAAACCAGTTTTTTAGTCGACTTTTATCAATTTAGAAGGTGAAAAAGACTACAATGACGACAAAAGGGATGAGATTACCGACTTTGTACAATCTATCCCAGGATTTCAAGAATGCGATAAAGAGATATAGAAACCTGGATGTCAAATGATGCAAAAGACTCAGTGGATTTCAAATGCTAAATGATGACGAGATTGTGACTTCCGTGCAAGCAAATCCGACCCTGTCAACGATGAAACGGATGAAGACGAAGACAACGAAAGTAGCAAGGGTCCATCAAATGCTGGCACGTTTTCTGCGTTAGAGACAGCTATGGAGTGGTACGAACAGCAATCAGTATGCTGTCTTACTCAACTACCACTGATCAAGAGAATCAGAGACTTTGCAGCGAAAAAACGAAGTTGTACAACAGCACAGCGAAAAATAAGGGATTATTTTCCAAATTGAAGATAAAACTGTGACAATTTGCACCTATTTTTTTTTCAAGCATGTTCCCCGCATGTGATGATTTTCAATATTAGCAATTCGGTTATCCGAACAATCGCGTATCTGAACGGTGTCCGGTCCCAATTGATTCGGATAAACAACGTTATACTGCATATTAATTTTTTGTTCTCAGTTCTCAGCATATACAAGCTGGACAATTGCTAAGGACGGATAACACTATCATCCATAGCAACCACAAAATGAAAGGTTTTGACGCGTGTGGACAGTTGTTGTTTCAAGTCAAAGTTTTACAGGAAAGATTTAATAGACGAACTTAAAAGCTTTGGCATGTCTTCCCGACATCACATAGATGATTTTATGTGTGGCCGAATTATTGCAAAGATCGAAGAAGGGCGAAAAATAACAGATGTTGCCAGGGAGTTCGACATCGCTCACGGCGTTGTTTCACGGCTGTGGAAGTCATTTAAAACTACTGAAATGTGTAGTAGACGGCACGGGGGAGGTCGTGTTAGAATTACGACGCCTGCAGAAGACAGATATATCGTCCTATCAGCAAAAAGGAACAGGCGCACCACAGCTCAGCAGGTGGACAATCAGTTTCTTGCTGCCTCAGGAAAGCAGATCTCCCGAAAAACTGTTGCCAGACGTTTGAGGGGGAGGAGGACTATACGCACGCAGACCTGTTGTGTGTGTCCCATTGACCCGACAGCACCGTACAGCCCGTTTGCAATGGTGTCGTGAGCATCACAATTGGACTGAACATGACAGGGATATGCGTACTATTCTCAGATGAGAGTAGGTTCAGTCTGTCATCGGATTGTAGACGCCAACTGATCTGACGCGAGAATGGTGCTGCTTATCGTCCAGAAAATATCCAGGAAAAGAACCGATATCCGACATGCAGTATCATGGTGTGGGCCGGCATCATGATCAATGGCCGCACGCGCCTACATGTGGTTGCGAATGGGACTATGACGGGCCAACGATACATTGATGAAGTTCTACTTCCTCATGTTCGTCTTTTCCGTGGTGCTGTCAGTGATAAATTTGTTTTTATGGACGACAACACAACATGTCATCGAACACTCGCTGTTCAGGATTGTCTAGACAGCGAGGGTATTCAACGTCTCGTATGGCGAGCGCGTTCTCCAGATCTAAACCCCATTGAAAATGTGGGGATGCTTTAGGGAGGCAAGTTGCTGGTCGAAACTATCCTCCGACAAACAAGAATACCCTCATCCATGCGCTCACAGAGGAATGGGATAAATTGCCTCAACAGCTGCTGGATAATGTTGTGCAAATTATGGTACGACGTGTGGAATGTTGCATCACACTCCTCGGTGGTCATATCCCGTACTGATAGCTTTCTTTCAGGTGCCTGCTGACTTTTAGATGCATTGTTCCATTTCTCCGTAGGCAGATCAAATGAACATTTTTTTTTCTTTCAGATGTTTCACAGCTTTTGTACTTTCAGGAACAATAAATAGTCTTTATTCTAATATCTGAACAGTGTGGCAACTATATTGTATCCTACTAGGCCTCATGTCTCGCTTAATGTCATGCTACATAGCAATTTGTGATGTGTCCTTAGCAATTGTCCAGCAGTGTATATACGGGTATTAAGGGCTCGTAAATATTATTTTGCTGCAAAAATATTTGACTGAAATGCATATTGGGTCTGAAGGTTTTGAACAACTATGTGGAAATGAAAGTATTTAAAGATACGTATAAGCAAAGTTTCAGCATGAAAAATATTTTGAAAAAGTATGTAATTAATGTTTAGAACCAGAATGTTGAAAATTTCATGGATACTCCATCATATTTTGACAGGTCTTGGGTCATATTTATCACTTGAATGTCATGAACTGTTACGTGTTATACAATGAGCTTCTTTGTTGCAATAGTTAATCTTTGTCACCTTCAGTAGTTAATATTAAGTTGCGACATGTTACCAGGATAAAGAAAAATTCCTTTCCATTCAGAGGATAATTAGTCTTTCCGACGTTTTCTTCTTTATCAATGAGTATGTAAGTTTTTATTTTAATTCTACATGGAAAAAGTGCAAAAGTTGTTTAAATCTTTAATAAATTTCACGATTCCTTGATGAAAAAAAGCAAACGTATTGGATTAAAAAATACTCTTATATTACCCTTATATATATTAAAGCTTCTTTCTTTGTAACTGCTCTTGATTTAATCAACTCAATCGTGTTTATTTTAAAACTTTTCTGCTAATAGTAATAATTGTTGTAAAAAATCAAATGCGGATTAGTACAAAAAAATGCATGGTATCTGTTGTGTTGTGTGAGTTCAAACTATAATTAGATGCACATTTGAACGTACTGTACAACACATTACAGTGCGTGTTATTTATATACAATCCTCCATGGTTTATAGTTAAATATACCACAGTATCAGTAAATAAATATGGTTTAGTTAAAACTAATGCAGTTTTTTTAAATTGATGTGTTTTGTACCTTTTTTTATTTAATTTATTTGCAACACTTCTCATGCTCCACATTGCATAACATGAGGCTTACATACGTAAGTGGTAACACAATTATATCATTTAAAACCAATTTGAAAAAAAAACCATTTAAGACAAAACAAAATGAAAAGGAAGAGTAGAAATACACAGATATAAGCAAGGGGAGGTACCAATCAAACTTTAAAAATCTATACAGTAAACAAATTTTCTTAAGAAATTTAGTCTTTCAGTTCAATTGACCAACAAAGACAAAACAAGTGGCCAGGAAATACCTAAGCGTGTGTTTCACCTCCTTTTTAAAATTATCTCTGTTACAGAAATATAGTTTAAAGTACAACAATACATGTTCCACAGTTTCAGCATCCTGACCGCAAGAACAAATTTCTCACTCCCAATTAAATTACATCTACATAAATAGCTCTTAAAATTTCCATGTCCTGTTAGAACATGGGACAACTTGAAATCAGTAACAAATTTCATACATTTAAGCCGTTGATAAAAGGTCGGAAAAAAACTTTCAGTCCACAAAGCTGTAGGCGATATCAAGAATTCGGTGTTGCAGGAAGAAACATCCAGTGGGGCAATAACACAGACATTAAAAGGTTCATATCTTGGCAAATTACCACTTTGGCAAACTGATCCGCTCTATCATTGCCGATATTTCCACTATGGCCCCGAACATAAGAAAAGTGGATGTCACAGTCAAGGTAGTTGTAACGTCGTGTATAGCTAAGCATCAATAAATTGTTACAGCCTAATATAAAAATAAAATCATTGTTTATTTGCTAAATAATTTGTTACTGAAGCAATAGAATTCAGTTCATATGCCAAGCCGATGCAGTCAGTCTATATTCTATTCTCAACGCCACCGGCGTTCATCGTCTTTCCACTCCAATCTCGGACTAAGCCCTTTTCTTTCGCGCTCTCTTCCCGTCCGTTCCAACCAGGGCTCTCCTCTCATGCTTTCTCCATCCACGGCAGGGCTTTTCCCTTTTCTCTATCCAAGGCTGGCTCCTCTCTCTCTCGTCTCTCTCTTTCTTTTTCTTCGTCTCCTCAAAAGGAATCCTTTTAAACACCAGGGGTGTGTTCACAACACGCCCCTCGTCCCTTCTTATTGGCAGGTCACAAAAGTCTCTCTTGACCTCCCTCGTCCTATTTGCGCATAACACACCAAAACACACCCGGGGTGTCTGGCCCCAGGCGTCATAATTCCTTGTCCAACATCTAGTCACACTTGTCCATCACGCCATCTGTTTCTATTATCCCCTTCTCTCAACACCAAACAAGACGATATGATTCTTTAAGACAGGCTTCGCCTATTGTCAATGGGGTGCCGGCTCTCCTTTACCATTATGGCAACTCGTCTGGCTGTCGTCACTCCCCGAGTTCAGACAATAAACAATGGCCCCATGGCCAAGTGCACTGGTCGTTTTACAGCTAGTGGATCTTAAAAATTCAGGGACAATCGATCGGTGTGAGTTCACAACAATTGAAGACATCGTACTTGTCACTTAACAGCTGGTGAAACTATGAAACTTATCGTGAATAGAAAGATGGGGATTCACAACAATCGACGATGTTACATAGTACAGAATAGATTGCACCTCTACAACAAGTTTTTCTGTAGAGTTTCGGCTGAGCAAACAATGGAGTGAAGATAGTGAATCAGTACAAATAAGAAAGTTGAGCGTTTCACCCTGGAGAAGACAGTCCTGAATCTTTTACGACATGATTAATACAGAGTAGTTCAGCTTGAAAAACAAAGTACTCATATCTTAATCGATGCTGGAAAGTAAAGTTTTCAACAACATCCTTCTAAATAACGCAGGCAAGACCAACACTTCCATTCAATTTACTCCCATCTGTGAAACAAACAGTTTTATGTACATGGAAGACTTCATTTGTATAAGTCACAAGAACTATGGGTTTCCTACATGAAGGATGTGGCAATAATGAAAATGGAATCGTCTATTCCAAGGCTGGGGAACTCAAATAGTTCTCCCGAACATCAAGATTGTTCAGAATAACGAAGTCGATAGCTGGTATACCAGAAATAGCGAACATTGATTCATTCATAACTAATAGTTTTGTATCCTTTTATGACACGAAGTAAAATTCTTCGTTGCGTTCTCTAAAAATACTACTATTAATTTTCTTTAAGATGTCCTCAAGCTCTCGATGCATAAAATAAGAGAGGTACTATTTCCTGCTTATAAATAAACTCAAGAACATCAGTTTTACCTTTGAAGCTCCACAAATGGAAAAATCCACCTTTTTAATCTATTTCCGCCAAAGTTATTCTTAGTGTATCTCTATTCAACAAAAGAAACATGCTTACTAAATTTGAAGCCGTAGGTGCAATAGGTTTAGAGATCTCGTGATCAGTGTGTGAGTCGCTTCTCCCCTGTTCTAATAGTCGTTACCCATCCGTTATGCTGTATATATATAGTCTAATTCTCTACAAACAAGAGATAAACATTCATCAATCTCATTCGAAAAAAAACACACAGACACTAGCAAGATTGAACAATGAAGGACACATGAACAGCCTATCCATTAATTTCAATAGGTTTTTGCTCAATAGTATTTACAGTTAGCTAGCCAAAAGATGTTCAACCCACTTTTATACAAATTATTTTATGTATTAGCTGTCCTAAATCAGCAATGTTTATAATACTGCAGCATCCATTTTATAATTTTTAATCTCGGTTGCTCATGTGTCCTACATTGTGTGGTTTTCCTAATGTCTATACGGTTTTCGAATATAATTAATGAATGTTTGTCTCTTGTACGTATATATATATATAGATAGATATTATAAATGCGAAATTTATTTGGATGTTTGGTCGTGTTTCACGCAAAAACAACTGAATGGATTTTAAGTAAACATTACAGAAATATAGCTTATATATTAGAATAACACATATGCTATAATTTATAGCATATACTATAATTTATAAAGATATTGTGTGAAGTGTCCACAATATAACGATATTTGTCAAGTAAGTAGGAAAAAAATTCTGCCATCTGCAAGCAATTCTGGGGTGCGCTGCAAAAAAGTGTCCACGAAAGCATATATGTATCTTTTGTTTGTAAAGAAACACTTTTTGCTTTGGCTTCGCAAGGCGCTCGCTTCTAATTAATTCCTGTGATCAGCATAATTTCTATTTTTTTCAGAATAAAACTAAGTTTTGAAGGGAGAGATTGTTATAAATCTATCTTTATTTGAATATATTTTTTAATGATTTTATTATGCAAATTTTGCAGGAAGAAATTGTTCTTTTTTCAAAATAAGTGCTTTTATCGCTTCTGGTACTTAAAGTAAATAAACTTTCTCTTTCACACTACATCATTTGTACAAATTTTCAACATTTGTTTGTGGTTAGTAGTTAATTATAACGCTATAAATTATATAGAATAGGCAAATATTGCATTTTTAAATATAAGGATAATTATAACTACTGTACTGTATTTTTCGGAGTGAGTTAGTAATTGAATATTTACGTCGCACTGTTCAGCTACACGAGGGCTTTTGGTGACGGACCACGTAATTTTGAACCAGGGTCAAGCGACATGGGTGACACCTGAGCTGGCACCCCTTTCACCTAACTACCACACGACACCAACTTAGAAGGAATATTCTACCAATACTTAGCAGGAATATTTTTTGAAATCCACTCTTCCAAGATATATGGCAGCACGCGTTCTATGAGGAATATTTTAGCGGGGAATGCGAATAGTTTTTTTGCAGATATGGGGTTTTTAGCGGATTGCAAAGACTATCATTTTTTTCCGAAAAGAATAGTTAACGCTAAAATTTAAGTGTCTTATGTTTTTGTATGTTAATGAAGACCTTAGAAAACGATTTGACTATTTATTTTAAGTGAACGGTGTTTATAATTAATTTTACAGAGGAATATCTCTAACTAATTTATTAGCTCTAGCGGGCAACTATCAACATTTCCCTATTTGTTTCATTAATTCTCCATTATAATTTAAGGAACGGCATTTCTTGCGAATATTACAACTTTAACATAAAATAATCACAACAGAAAGTAATATTAATGCATTACCCTTTCAGATATAAATTATTTACACTATTTTAAGCGTTCATTACCCAAAACTTTGAACAATGTGTTACTTTTTCTGAACAGAGATCAGCTTAGTGAGGTATTTTCAAAAATTGACCTTCAAGAGTGTTACGGGGAGTTATAAATAAAAAAATACCTTTTTATCAGCTATAATTTACCATTTTTGTTAAATGTTTAAATCGGAAGCTAGTATATATATATATATATATATATATATATATATATATATATATATATATATATAAATTATTGTAATCCAAGTGTAAGTATTAAACATGCGACTGCATTACGAAACATTCTTAAAATCATCATCTCTATTTTTATAGAAGACAGGACTTGAGTTTTAAAACTGAAGTAGAAATGTGTTCAATACTCTCATAACTGCCTCTCCCTGATTGGATTTCCGCAAAAACAAATTTTAGTGGATCTAATACTTAACAAAATAATCAATAATCATGTTTGTCAAATTTTAAGTACGTGACCCTAACAGCTCTAAAACAGGAATTCTTTTTTATTTATAACATCCTTTAAGCCTTCGCAGTTCTTATTAAGGGTTGCTTTAGGAAAGGAACGTGCATATACCGAATTTCAAACATGCAGGTGTAATAATTCAAAATCCCGAATATTTATCTCTAATGCGCTCTTCGCTATCACAACTCTCTTTGAGGGTAGATTTTTGGAAAATCCATTATATACGGATCCCTAATCCATGACAGGAAAATGTGTACCAAAGTTCAATTCTGCAGATCTAATATTTAGGGAGATATTCTGATGAGCGAATAAGTGATTCGCGTATTTTTTATTTATATATGTAATATCTCTCTCTCTCTGTATATATATATATAAGTATCTATCTAATATTTATATATATATATATATATATATATATATATATATAAGTATCTATCTAATATTTTTATATATATATATATATATATACATATAAGTATCTATCTAATATTTATATATATATATCTAATATTTATCTATCTAATATTTATATTTATATATATGTAATAACTCCAATAATTTAACTGTAATAGCTGTGGCATTATTTAATGTCCAGTCCTTCAGGACAACCATGTAATTATTTTAATTTGTTAGCCACCTACTGGGAACTTATGAAACTATCTCCATACACCTCCTAAAATCACGTGACGTCCCGTTGCCCATAAATACAAAGATCTGGAAATCGCGCGCTCTCTTTTTTGTTGTCAGTTCTCTGCAATAATGTAGTCAGCCGGCTGCCACGCGTTTTTGTGGCCGCGGTAGCCTAGTGGTATAGGTATCGGACCGTGGCTTACCTTGTCACGAGTTCGAGCCCAGTACCACAGAAGACCCGCCGTGTAGGGCAGAGATGCACATTAAATCTCTCGAGAGCTGAAACGTCCTCCCGTTGGTGTGGTGTGTTACTTAGGAGAGGGGGTGCCAGCTCAGGTGTCGGCCACGTCACTTGACCATGGTTTAAAATTACGTGGTCCGTCGCCAAAAGCCCTCGTGTAGCTGAACAGTGCGATGTTAATATTCAATCAATCAATCAAGCCACGCTTTGTTTGTTTTTGTGATTTCCTTGGCTGTGATGTACCGTCCAATCTTTATTTTTGTAATATGCTATATTCTTCAAGAAAAGCAATAAATAGGAGTTTTTTCTTTCAAGATTCCTGCTTCGTTCATAATACAGTATCATTGACACACCACCGGCCACTCCCTACCTTTAGTTCACCATATTAAAATCGACCACTCGCGACGACAAATTATGTCGTTATGTATGCAGTTATCTATATATCTCTATATATGCGGTTACTACAACACCCACACTTCCGCATAAATCATGCGCCACGCTACACAATTTGCACAGCGGTATCCCTAATTTAGTGGCTCTTCAGTGTATATATATATATATATATATGTGTGAGTGTATATATATATACTTAAGTAGGGATACCGCTATGCAAATTGTGTAGCGTGGCGCATCATTTATGCGGAAGTGTGGGTGTTGTAGTAACTGCATATATAGAGTGTATGGTTGTTGGAATTGCCAGTATGTGTAAACTGCATGAATTAGAAGCCTACAATTGCAGACTACCGGGGGTGCTTGACACATGGACCATTCAGTTTCCGATATCGTCAGGCAGCGAGGAACTTCAAGGTCAACAGTATCAAGAGTATACCAAGAATACATGGATGGTAGACAAAGAACTAGTGGTAGGGCAAATTGCAAAAGACAATTATCCTTGAAAATGTGCTGTGAGGGATGGCTCAGGCATATTGTACGTAACCAGCGAAGCCAAACATTAGTTTAAATTACCATACTGTTGAATGATCACAGTATGAGTTTCGGGAACCGTCGACCTACAAGAGTTCCATTACTCAATGATCGTCATCGGGCTGCAGGTTTTTCTGGAACACGAGAGGATAGAGACTGGAATATAGAGGAATGTAAAAGAATAGCATGAAGTGATAAGACTCGATTTCAGCTACTTAGCGCCGACGTGAGGCTGAGAAAATGACACCAGGCTCGTGAAACCATTTATCCTGCATGCTAGGTTGAAACTGTACAATGGTATGGTGGTACAACCATGGTCTGGGGTGTTTTTCGTGGCTCTGTTTGGGACCTTTGGCGCGTGTATCAACGTCCCTCAATATAAATGGTGTTTTTTAGAGGTATAGAACTTTAAATTGCAATAAAAAACGATGTATTATTCGATAGACATGAATATTTTTTTATTCGAAAGATAGTCTTGTGGAATTACATTTTAAATTTGATCAAGCAAGGCGTAGATTCGTCGAATGGGCGCAAAACGAGATTGCCGTTGTTCCCGATTTTCATAAGCGAACTTTGTTTAGCGATGAAGCGCACTTCTGATTGAATGGCTACGTCAACAAACAAAACTGCCGCATTTGGAGTGAAGCTAATACACAAGTGTATGTAGAAATACCGTTACATCCAGAAAAACTGACTGTTTGATGCGCTTTATGGGCTGGTGGAACCATTGGTCCGTACTTCTTCAAAAACGATGAAGGCCACAACGTTACAGTCAATGGTGATCGGTATAGAGCCATGATTACTAACTTTTTCATTCCTGAATTGAACAATCATGAAGTCCAGGAGCTGCGGTTCCAACAAGACGGCGCAACATGTCACACAGCTCGTGCCACAATCAATTTATTGAAAGATACGTTTGGTGACCGCCTTATTTCACGTTTTGAACCTGTGAATTGGCCTAAAAGATCTTGTGATTTAACACCGCTAGACTATTTTCTGTGGGGCTATGTAAAGTCTTTGGTCTATGCGGATAAGCCACAAACGCTTGACTATTTGGAAGACAACATTCGCCGTGTTATTGCTGATATACGGCTACAAATGTTGGAAAAAGTCATCGAAAATTGGATGTCCAGATTGGACTACATCCGAGCCAGCCGTGGCAGTCATATGCCAGAAATCATATTTGAAATGTAATACCACGAGATTATCTTTCGAATAAAAAAAATCATGTCAATTGAATAATACATCGTTGATTTATTGCAATTTAAAGTTCTATACCTCTAAAAAAACACCCTTTAGTTTGTTTTATAAAGTTGCTGGGTGATTATTTCTATCCACAGAGTTATTGAGTTTTCCAACAAACAACTGTACCTCTTCCAAGTCCCGGTTGACTACTGGCTGGTTAGGTGAGTATTCATCTGATTTTTTTGTAATAAGTCGGCCACCCCTAGAACCTCAGACTTAAATTATACTGCGAATCTTTAGGATGTTCCTGATTAATGCGTAAAAGACCATCAGACAGCACCAACGAACTTTACTGAATCATGGGTCAATATTTGTCAATATTTGGCAAATTATTCTCTTGGAAAGTTTCCAGATATTTGTTGAATTTATACCTTGTTGTGTGGCAGCTGATATCAAGGCCAGAATATGCCCAACGCGTTACTGGCTAGGTATCCCTAATTTAGAGGCACTTCATTGTATATAATTATTTTCTGTTGAAGTCAATTATTTGTTTACAGATTTATACTAGTTTATATACCGTTTTATACAACTGTAAACAATACAGTATAGTTTTTAAGTATTATTAACTTTTACAAATACGTAATTGATTAATTTATTGTTCAAAATGTAATGGTATTGATTATATTGAAGTCGCTACTTCGAATTCTACTTTCACACCAATGATGTTTCACCACTTATTTATCTAAATTTCCCGCATTTAGCTTATTCCTTACATTATTTTAAAAATATTTTTAAGACTTACAATAAAGTTGTGCATTTAAAATAAATAAATAAATCCTAAACTCCTTCAAGGATACGCTTTCTAAATTAGTAACCGTTGCAAGAAGTTTTGCGATGGAATGTTGCAAATATTTTTTTTATTGCTTTCCAAAACATAGACTTTAGTTTCCTAAAATGGGAAAGTAATTAAGCGGCAGCTGTAGACGATGCTCGTTATTTATTTTAAAAGTGAAACTTTGGAAACTGCAGTCGTTTCCGAATAAACTACCTTTGTTTTCGGATGCTTCGGGAAAAATCAAGTCGCATTCGGAAATAATAGTATTAATTTTTGGACATACAGCATCAGCACAGTAAATATTTGATAATTGAAATAATTAAAAGAAATACGTACTAATCTTATAAACAAATTTTAACTAAGCGATAGAATTGTTTGGTGTTGTGGAACATTTCTGACTAAATTCTGAGAGAGGTACATTTAGTAATTAATTCTTTTATTTTATGTTTTTTTAAATTCGTACAAATATTTCAGTATCTATACTCTTGCACGAGTGTAGTTTTGGGCACCAAATCACAGACATTGTTATAAAAATAACCACTTTTGTTTTGCTTCAGTTAATTTAATGCCAATCAAGATTATAGGCCAATGCAGTAAACTCAATTTAGATAACTATCTTAAGTTCTTCAGAAAAAATAATTTAATACTTATCTGAGCTGGATCCTATGGAAAATCACTCATCAGATCTCTTCTGGATCAAGTCTAAAACTTATTTTCTCTTTCACCAAGGTTTCCGAAAGGCACTTCACTAATCTCACTTTAATAACAGCGTCCTGACTAACATTAACCCTCACATTTCTAGGGTTTAAATATCACTCAGCTTTGCATAAAATCAAGCTCTCTCTACGGAAGGTTGTTTTAAACTTAAACAACAGTTTGAGAAAGAGAATTAGTACAAGCACGCGAATAGGACCCATTACAGATCTTTCAACAAATATCATGGTTACGGCAGCCAAGTAGTCATGGTAAAAAACTCAATATCCGTGTCGAGCCATGAGTTCAAATAGTTGTGTCAGTGAGGTTCCGGCGTGGAGAGGGGCTGGTATGAACGTTAAATGTGTTGCTACTCAAAGTTCTTAAGTGAGTATGATCTGGTACTTCGAAAATAATGGGAAAGTTAAGATGTCGTTCTTCTTTCCTGACCATGTTTGCAATGTCCCATACATAGCTTTCTTAGTACGTTCAAGCATCAATTTGCCGTGGTTAAAAACGGTATGCTTATATTTTTCCCTTCTTGACAATTCAGAATCAAATCCACAGGCAAAATCTGCATATGTCCAACTTTGTAAGCGAGTTGGTTTCTCATTTATACTCTTGTATCATCTGTTCTAAAAGTACAGGTGTTTATGTAATTATTTCAATTAGACCTTATAATGTCTTTTGATTGTTCCTTACAGTCTATTTACAAATTGAAATTTTTACCATGGAATGTGGACAAAGGGTTGAAGAAAGCTTGTGGTTCAATTGAGGCGATTGAGATCTTGTGCATGATTTAATTCAATGGATGCTTAACCCTCCGGTTGGTTCGTTTCCTCCTGAAAAGTTATTCCGAAAGCGTTTACTCTTAATTTGCCACTCGTTTTAAAAATGCAACATAATTCTTTCCTTTCTCCTTTTTAAAACTTGGGAGGTTGAACGGGGACAATTTTATGACTTAGTTCTGTCTCTTTGTCAAGTGAGAACGAAGAGATCAATCGTTTACAGCTAGCTGTTAAGTTACAATCTTGTATGAAAGCTGCAGTACTACTCTGTCGTTTTCCCGATAGGTTCAGTCACAGTAAAATTAAAACAAAATGAAAAGTAAAAAAAAACATGAAATAAATGACATGTTGGATGTTGAAAAATAGTAATATTTTCTTCAAACAAAATTTATTTTTCAGTCATTTTTTAAAAATTAAAAATATATATATATATTGGTATTGCGATTTGAACCAGAAAAAACCATCCTGTATTCATTTCTTAATGTGGGAGTAAGAAAATGCGCTCATTTTCCTGTTTTTATAAAAAGTAATAAGGTAAAAATAGTAAAGGCCATATCTATTTTTTTAAACAATCAGACAATAAATTGTGCATACGGTGATATGCATACGATGATTATATTTATGAAATAAAACCGATCTTTCTCTATTCAACTATATTTTTAATTTAAAATAACATAAAAAAGGATTTCAATACTTTTAATTTATTTTAATTAAAACCATGTAAATGATATTTTTATGTTAACTGAATATTTTTCTGAAAAAATCTAAATTTTCATTCCTAGTGTTCTCCTTTTCGAACTTATTGTATTAAATAAAAAAAAAATTTCTACATCGGCATTTGTGTTTGGACGTAACACACATTCAGTCAATAATTTTTAATTTTAATGACGGATATACTTCAAATGTTTGTGACAGTACTTCTAACCATTTTCTACTCAAGTTTAATTTTTCATCTTTCTGTTTCTTTTATTACAAGGAAAAATGTCACACATCGAAAACTACATTTTCACACAATTCAGTCATTACAAATTCTACTGTGAGAAAAGTTCTCCCCTATTAATTATTTCTTTCAAAACAGCACATTTAAAACAATTTTGTTCAGTGAAGTTAACCGACAGTTTCACAATGTATCCATACCGAATTTTAAAAACAATTTTAACATTTGGAAATGTATTATGTATTAAAATTTTTGAGTATATACAAATATTTCTACTGTACGGAAGACATAGTATGAGATGTGGCGTGTGGTTTTAAGGAATGTTTTCGTACGTGTAGACTATTTTTGAAAACTTAAATATCACAGAAACTGTTCATATAACTGCAAATGAGCTTTTATTTAATGTGTGCTGGTATCAAAATAAAACACTTTACTATTAAACAGCCTATGAGTTTATATTCAATATCAAACTATTCGCAGAATGGCTTACAACTTTTATTACAATTGTAAAGAAACTGAAATATATAAATATATCTTACTGCAGCCAAAAATATTCATAACATGTAAATATCCTATCCCTCCACTTATTTCAGTACATTTTAAAAACTGTAGCTGAAAGAAATTTTTTATATTTATAAACGAGAAATAAAATCTCACACAGTTATAAAAATGTATTTATCATTTTTAAATATACTACTATAAAACGTATATGGATTGTAAGATCAGTTCTAAAATCCTAAAAGCTTTAGAGGAGCAAAACACATGTAATTTTGGATGGATCAAAAGTTTAATATAATGCACAAATATACATGTTATTAAGCAAATACATTTGAAAAATCAAAGTTCCTTCTGAAATAAACGTAATTGAAAGAAAAATGTTTAATTGTAAATGAGTGGTAATACATGTTTATTTAAGGGGTATCCCCAAAGTGAGGCAGACCTCAAACTTAAAAATCAAACTCAGTGGTACAACTATCCATGAGGGCCAGGAACTACTATGCCCATCCCAATTTACGTGACCATTGGGCGCTGAGGTGCATGAACAGATGTCCCGATTTGGTGGTCTGTCTGAAGAGAGACCTTCAGTGTTTAAGACCCCAAGCAAGCTTGGTACTCATTTATCGACCCAGTGCAGTGCAGATGAAAGGCAGAGTCGATCTTGTCCAGCCCGTAAATAGAACCCAAGACCTGTGGTGTGGAAGCACGATGCATTAGCACTCGACCCTATTCCGTGAAAAATAAAACTTAATGATGGAATCTTATATAATTTCTTAATGAATGAGAGAGTGCGAACTTTTTTTTTCATGTAAACTGTTTAGACGGAAATGGTTAATTATGAATTTTTCACAAGTTGCATAAATTAAAATTAACCGTTTTAGTTTACAAAAATTTTTAAGAGTGCAAAAAGTGTATTTTGGCTGCACGAATTAATTTTAAAAGGAATACGGTTACGAAAAAGTAGTACAAATCTATCTAAAGTACGGTTGGTTACCTTAGATATAGTCAAACACAACAATGTATTGGAAGCCAATTCCACAATTCCTTGTTATAAAAATGTATGAAAAATTATAAGACTTATTTTTGCATTTGTAATTCATATATATTTTTTCCTTTAGACTTTAAAACCTAGAGCGGCATCCATCAAAACCGCGGATCCCTCTCTGTTTTCCCAGATCGCCACTGACTAAGCCGGCTCTGCCATAGCAAGTAAAAATGCCGTATTTTGTTTGACCAGATTATTTTGTAGCAGACTGCTCTTTTCATGTATTTTAGATGGTCGTTTTATATTTTCTACATTAATATCTTAATGTTTGAATTTAAAATTACATAAAATTGTTGACATTCGCATCAAAGATCATTTTAATTTTTATTAGTATATGAATGCGTCGTCAAACGATTACATGACTATTATTAACATTATATTTTAACCATTTAACTAATATTAAGTATAACATAGCACACACAAATTTTCTGAACTTAAAAAGAAATATTTCGAAAACTACCTCAGATATATTCGTAATTTTTCATTTTAACGGTTTAGCTTCTCAGGTTTGCTTCTATGTAAAAATTTATTGTAATTGTATATTCATCAATGTTTTTAGTATATTTTTTGCTCTTAACATGCAATTTTCAACCGAATTGTATTAAATATTCGAAATATATTAAAAAAGAATAACGAAGCTATATAATAAAAAATTTGAAATTTAAATTATACTCAAAGAATTGGTAGAACTTATCGTATATAATTTTTAACTGCGCGATTTTTTTTTCGAAATTTCAAATGGAATTTCTAACATAAAATTTCTAGCTTTATAAGGCCGAGATTTCAAAAAATATCCAGATTTTAATTACTTTTTCAGTTAGCCTTTAAAAAAAGATAAATGCTGAGGTATTCTGCATAGATAGATATTTTTGAAAAATATTTCGAATGTTTTTGAATCGTTCGAATTAAAAATTTTTTTTATATTTATTTATATGCATAAATGTCTACTGTAAATATTTCCGTATATTTTTGATTACCATTAATTCAAACATTCAAGTTATAAAAAAAATGTGGGAAAATCTTCAGTCATGTTGTCTTTGATGTAAACTGAAGTTCAAGCACTTAAAATTCAAATATAATTCGGTGTATTTTAACAATATATAACTAGGCATTGTACGTAAACTTTCCTGAACACTTGGCTTTGAAATCTAAAAAAAAACTTATAGCTCTTAATTAGGTTTTTTTTTCTCGATATTATTTTTATCAAAGTGTAAGAAAATATTTCAAATTATTTGATGAAGTTTAAATTTATTTATTTTTAGTGGTTGGAAAGTTTAAAAGGTTTCAAATGTTAAAGTGTTTGGTGTTTTATTAATTTTTTTGGCATCTTATAATGAAATAATCATGTTTCAAAAACTGTAATTAAGATAAGAAAAATGAAGCGAACGAATATACTTAAAAAGGTATAATTTTTCTAACTATATAAAATAGCAGATTGCCCTTACACGCGCCAACTTTTGTTACAGTGCCATATTAATTTGAAATCAAAAGGGAATTGTAACGTATTTTACTTATGCGTTGGGACTCTTCAAAACTTTTAAAATACAAACTAACCAACAAACAAACACTTCCTGGGGTCTAAAGAAATTCTTCCCCGATTTTTTACGATTGCTCCAGGGACAAAACACGGGGTTCCCTGCGAGCCATAAAACTTCTTATCAGTGTCCTGCTGTGTGGCTTCCACCGTCCCTAATTATCTTTCAAAATGTTAAACTTTTAAAAGGGGGAAATGATTTCAGAAAAGTATGGCTCAACCGCTTTTGAGAATGTTACATGAAGACAAATTTATACGCGCGGTGCATTTTCGAATCATCTATACAATGACGGAATTTTCCGTGTGGAACGCTTGGAGGGTTAAAATACTTTGCTTTTAGTGTTATTGTTGACATTATTAACATTCGTCCGGAAACTAGTGGCCAAGACTTCACTAATTTAATAATTTTGCTGTCGATGCACCAATCATGTGATTTGGGAGGATATCTTACTTTGCTTATCACATGTTCTCATCAAAAGATGTGTTCCTCAACATGTGTTTTCCACTTTAATTGGCATTATATGTTCAATGTGTCTGCTAGTTCAGGTGTGGAGTAAAGGTTAGAAGGTAGTTTTAAAAGTATGTGGTTTCGATTTTTAACCTTATAAAAGCAATCCTGTAATGTGATTTGCTGAGAAGATAGTCCAGCAGGGCTTGTACGCCCTGAATCAAAAAGAAAATAAAACAATATAAGCCTCTTATAAATTGTAAATTTGTTGGCTGAGCTTTTAGATAAGTACCTGAATGATGCTAGTTAAATTAGCGGTAAAGAAATCATTTCTCCCTAAGGTTTCGTTATACGTCGTGTTTCCATCATCTGTTGCACAAAATGTGTCAGAGGTGACATATTTTCAACATGATTCCGGTATAATAGTAACTATAATTTGCAGAAATGACCCCTCAACAACTCGCTGGTTACTTTTTTTTCCTTTTTATTGCGTTTCATATACGTTAATGTTTTTACTTATCGTATGCCAACGCTTAATGTGACATTCAGAATGCAATTTTAACTATACTGTCTAACTCGTGCTAGTGCTTTTTCCAAATTTAATACAAGAAAATGTTTAATAATACTAATCACTGAATATAATTTATGTAATCATCCCTTATTACTATATTTGAATCATATATGTCACAAAAAGAATCACCTTCTGAGAATCTACTTATTTCTCTTCGTTTAATGTCTAGAAAATAGCCGCCCATCTGGTATAGTAGTCAGTGACGCTGACTGTGCTGCGGTAAGGGCTGGGTTCAAATACCGGGTAAGACATGGAGATTTATGTTGCAATCATTCTCTTCTTTGTGATGTGTGTTTCACGCTTACATCTATGTAAGCCCTCACGTGATACTTTGACGTACACGGGGTTATAAATGTTCTCAATACAAAAGAAAAAAAAAGTCAAAAGAAAATAAGTTGATGATCAACACAATAGCTCCCGTGTGGTTCAAAAATCAAATCAAATCATATTAACCATCAACACTTCACATGACCGACAGTCGAAATATAAATATCACTAATAGAATTATATTTCTAAACATTGTATAAAGCAGATCTCTCTCTCTCTCATTTTCTTTTAAAAATATCTTCTAATTGTGATTGAAAAATAAAAATTAATTCCTGCTTTGCTTTATCTCATAAACTAGCCGAAATCAGCTTTCAAAATCCTCATAGGTTCAAGTAAACGTGAAGAATATATATTGCCGTAATTACCAAGAAAATCTTTAAATTAATCTTATAAACATTAATCTAATAACACTAAACAGAAATAAAAAGTTAAAAGAGATAAATTCTACCTATGTATCTATAATGAAGGAATTCTGTTTCCATAAAAATAGGCTAATGAAATATTTATTTTATTAAAAACGAAGTAATTTCTGTCATGTTAAGAGAAATTTTGATAATTACTTTACTAATGGACTTAAAATTATGAAATTATTTCACCTTATTCAGTTACTTGGTACAAGAAGTATAACTAAAGCTGTCCAGAGCGTCAAGAGACACAATTGGGGAAAATTTATGACGGTCATAAAATGCCTTTGACTGTAAAGATCTTTCCGGATTCCTTAATGTGCACTTAATTTTTTATTAATAATTACTGGGATTATTCATTAACGTTTTATCATCTAGTTATTATAATGCAAATACTTATTTAGCATCATAATTTGTATTATCTGAAATGTTTCCATTTCTGTTACTTCCATTATTAAATTAAAATATAGCCCCATGTGGAAAATTGCTTGTATTTACTGCTTCTATTAAGTATTTACTTAAACATTTCTTCCAGGTATTACTGAGTAAGAACTTTTAATGATTATTAAAGAATTAGTTCTATTATTCAGAATTCAGGAATTTGCTGAAAAAATAGTTTTTTTTTTAAAGACTCGAAGAAGGGAGAAGTACACCTGTCAACATAACAACTCAACAACCACCATTGTACGAGGGCTGTTCAATAAGTAATAAGACTAAAATTATATAAAAAAAAGAATACCTTTAATCGTCATCATTTTTTTTTTTTTTTCAAAATAAATTCCGTGGTACACAATTAATTTATCCCAACGTTCTGTCCACTTCTTAAAAACATATAAAAATCCGTTTTGTGGGAGGTTTATCAAAATCGCTTCCACAACATTTACACATGCTTTGCTGCTTGCAAAACGTTTGCCTCATAATTATTTCTTATGTTGAGGAAACAGCCAGAAATTGTATGGAGTTCTATCACGACTGTATGGAGGGTATGGTAAAATTTCTGCGCTGTTCTGCTGCGAAACATTCAGTTCTCAGAGAGCAATATGTGGGCGGGCATTGTCATGGTGCAATAGGAAGCCATTTCGGAACAATGGACTTTTCCTTTTAACGCGCTGTATCATTGTTCGCAGGACATTCACGTAGTACGAGATGTTTATGGTATTATATAATCATAACTTCACCAGCCATTTTCGCAGTCTTTGCTTTATGGGAATACGTGAAAATGGATATTGTTGTGTGGTTGGATCAGCGACGCAACCAAGCTTTGTCTGCTGTGGTGAAGCGTCTTAAGATATTGTCGTTTTTTTTGTTTCAGTCATTAATCATATCGTATAATATCAAAAGTCTCCGATGCTGATTTTTATCTCTATTTCGACAATTGGCCGCGACTGGTAGGCGCCGGAAAACACGCTTCATTTTGAGCACGTTATACTCAAAAACATGAGCTTGTACACGCCATCTATCGGTAGTTTTAGTTATTACAGACAACAAACTTTTCTTATGCCACAGAAGTTAATATTCCGATGAGTGGTTTCGCAGCAGTAAAACTAGTCTTATTACATATTGAACATCCTACGTATAAATTATACAACTGTTCATACAGATTGCTTAAATTGTAAAACTGTAATTTACATGCATTAGACAAATCTATTTATTACTTCTTTTTTCATTCTTGGTGCTGCTCAGTTAAATTCTTCACTGAAACTGCATTTCATTGATAAATTCAACAGATCTTGACAAACCTGCAGCTCTTGCAGCTTCCTGCAAAATTGAGTGTTTAGTTCCTTTTATTGTTAATAAGATTTCGTATGAGGCAATGCCTTTTTCTCAAACAACGATTCTAGTTCAGGCAATCATTGCGATATTTTTTGCAAGAGCTTGCAATAATGTACTATTGCCACCTTATTGGCGAGATTATATGAAACAAAACCCATGATTGCCTACTACGTGAATTTTCTTGAATGCTGGCATTGTTCTGATAATATGTAATACATTTATTACATCATCACAATTTTTTTTTATATACAGTGGTGGCCAAAATTGTGGACACTTTTTTAAAAAAATTTGTTTTTTTAAGATTAAAAAATATTACGTTGCTTAAAATGCAAAGCATTTTATATAATTTTAAAGAGAATTAAATTCTAAATTTTATACAAAAAATAAAAATCAAATACTTACAAAAAAAGTTATGCTGCAATAACTATCGAGATATACGTTAGATACTGATGATAGCAGTGACGTATCAGTGCTTGAGGGGGTAGCCTTTATTTTATATTACAGCTTCATATTGTTGTTTTATTGAGCTGAAAATAGTTTTAAGTTCTTCCTTCGTCATTGCATGATGCCCGGGGAGAATTGTATCGTGACTTACTTGCTTTTTATTTCATGGGTACCTCATTCGGACAAGAGTTTTCAAGTGGTGCCACAGTACTATTTTAACTATTTACCACTTAATACTACTTTTCAATAGTTTTAAAGTCAGGACTGTGTCCTATCCCATGCGACCGCTGAATGATCTTAGAACGATACCATTCTTTCGATTACTTAACTGTGTGACAAGGAACATAATCTTGCTGAAAATTAGATTAACCATTGTTGGTAAATACATCCCTGATGGAAGGTAGAAATTTGGATTCTAGAATAGTGTCATTGTATTTTCTGACATTCAATGGACCATCGATGTGACAACAGCGACCTGTACCACCTGCTGATATGCGTGACTATATAAATCATAAAAATAAGTGGGATTATTTCACAATTGCCTGAATGCAGTCAAGATGTAGCTCTCCTCCTATTCTACGTCTTACATATTTTCGGCCATCGCTGCTACCCTATAACGGTATCCTAGTTTCATCCCTCCATATAACTTTGGACCACTAATCATTTGTTCAATAAATGTGTTCCTTTACCCTCTGTAGTATTTTTAGCACTACTGAAAATTGTAATAAGATTTTTTCCGAGGAATTCTACCTCTTATTCTAACATCTACTAATCTCCTCATGTTTGTTTTTGAACTGATAGAAACACCAACACCATTCAGAAAACTTCTGAGGACCGCCGATGACATCCCTTTACCTTCGAGACATAGTAGTATCTTTGATATTCTGTTATCAACAGATGTGGTGCATCTTTTTTGACCTTTTCTTGCTTTGATTTTTACTAAATTCGTCTTCTGACATTTTAAACAAATCTTTTAGCCTCCAGATGTAGTCACTGAAATACCCAAATGCCTTGCGACTTAAACATAGTGAAGACCACTTTCTCGTCACACATCTCTTTCTAGGTGTCCAATATACTCTTTTGTTTGATGTCATTGCTTCTCGACTAAATACTATTGTTAAAACGCAGTTCTGGAGCATAAAAACGATAATTATGAAAAGGAAGAACTTAAAACTATTTTTGAAAAGCTGTAATAAAAAAAATAAAGGCTACCCCACTATCATCAGTTCCAAACGTTATTACAATATAACATTTTTCTGTTTGGTAAATATTTGAGTTTTGTTTCTGTATTGAATTTATAATTACATTCTCTTTAACATGTTATAAAAGACTTCGCATTTTGTGCAGCGTAGCATTTTCTATAAGCATGCAAACTTAAAAAACATAACAATTTTAAAAAGTGTCCACAATTTCGGCCACTATTGTAGAGAGAGAGAGGTAGAAGAAATAGTTTTCAAAAACTTTACTGTAATTTGAAAAACTATAAATTGCACATTTTATTGATGCATGCCTTCGGCTTAAAATTAACGCTCTTCACTGTATGGAAAAAATAGTATGAGTAGTTGTAAGTACTTTCTGTGGTATAGAAATAATCCAAAATAATTTTGCTAGCCTTCGAAAATATTTTATTTGGAGAGAATATTTTATTTTATTTAATTTGTTGGAGAATTGTAAATAGAACGAAGTAATCTAAAATTAAAAGAAAATTGTGTAAATGAATGTATTTTTCGTGAATATTTTACAATAAGCTTTTTGAAGCTCTAACATAAGTTTCTTTCCGTATGCGTAGAATCGTAGCTTTCTATAACTTTAAATTATAACTCAACAAAAAATAAATTATAATTAGCAGACGGAATGAGAGTTCTGTTAAAATCAAAGATAAAATAACCGCAATAAAATAGGGAATATTTATATAGCAGACATTTTAAATAGTTATATGCAAAGTTTAATAAAAATATTGCGGTTATAAATTTTTAATGCTGTGATTTTAATTTCAACAGCAGTATTTATTACGTTATACATCCATGCATAAATAGTATATATGAGATTTGATTTAAAGTCTTATTTTATGAAAATGTAAAATTATGTTTTTTACATTTTGTTGAAATAAATAAAATAAGTTAACGATTTTATACTGGATATTACAAAAGGATTAAATATTTTTAGAACAGATAGTGTTAACTTTATTTTAAGTAAATAATGTAGAATAAGAAAAAGAGATTAAATTATGCTTTTTTGCTGAACATCCTAAGTGTTACAGAATTATAACTTATTATTTGTTATTTTTAAACAAATCTGTTTTATTATTCGTAAAATTTGAACACATCATCCTGAAATTTAAAAAAAGTGTATAATTCTTTTTTTCAATATCGCTTAGTAATGTGTAGCGGTACTGCAGCATATTTATTAGTAACTTTTCTTATTTAAATAAAATGTTTCATATTTTATAATGTATTTAACAATAATCACTAAATTTGTTTAATTTGCAATTTAATTTAGTGTAAAATAAAGAAAAAAAAGCATCCCAACATTTTTATTATGTTTTTTTTATTTCTAATGGCAGATTATGAACAGTTATTAACAGTTCATCAATCTATATAGTACATCACGGAAAGCACGGTCTTTTCATTGTGGTAGCATATAGGCGGATACCAATCACCGCAGGTAATTATGATTATAATATTTTTCTTTTATTATACTGTTAGTGAAATAAAATTACCTAAATCTCTAAAAATGATCAACAGTTATTCTAACATCGTGCTTTTACTCTTTATCTACCAACGGTACTTATAAGTACCACTCACTATAAAATTATGTAGAATAACCATTTTTACGAATATTCTAACGATACTTAGCAGGAATATTCTTTTAAATCCACTTTTCCAGGATACATGACTACGCAGCAATTTGGTGGGGACGGCGAATAGCTTTATAGCAGAAATTGCATTTTCAACAGGCGGCGTTATCAGTGGATTGCGAAGACTGTCATTTTTGTTCCAAAAATAAAGGTTGATGTCAAAAGGTGTCTTTCTTTGTATGTAAATGAAGACCTTAGAAAACAATTTGACTATTTATTTTCAGCAAACAATGTATATAATTAGTTTTAAAGTTGAATATCTTTAATTAATTAATTAGCTCGAACATATTCTAGTTGAGTATTTTGTTTCTGCTTATCCCTTAATTTTCAATGCAGTGGTTAAAAAAATGTTGCATAAAAAAATTACAGTTCATCATAATGCGGTAGATAAATGATTAAGGCAATGGAAAGGATATTGGTGACGTACCCCGTGATTTTTAACGCCAAAAATTGTAACTGGAGTTCCCCTCTGCAAACTATCTTACAATGCCAACGGGAGAACTTTGAATTTGACACCTTTAACAAGGTGGGTCCTCAGCTTCCCCAGGACTTGAATACTCGAGACGCCAGCCACGAGTTTGTGAACCTAATCACCAAGCTTTTGAAGCCATCTTTGAATTAAGAAAACAAATTATAAGAAATATCTATGAAAAATAAAATTTTATGTGACAAAAATAAATACAGATATTTCCTATTCTAAATAACTTGCTTCTTGTTTTCATTGTTAAAAAAAGGAAGCACTACTTTAAAATTATATGCTTTTAATATAAATATTCTTCCAATAGAGAACAAATAGTTATTTTATTTAAAATATGCTTTATTTTGCTTTACTGACACATCCCTGACTCAATTAGACACAGATCACTCTTTAAGTTACTTACAACATCTTTCAGGATGATTCAATATTTGAGTGTAAGTAAAATAGTTGATTGATTGATTGATTGATTGAATATTAACGTCGCACTGTTCACAGGGCTTTCACGGACCACGATTTTGATTGGACGACAATGGCATTAACTGAGTCGACAGATTTAACGTGCATCGCTGCCCCTACACGGCGGGTCTTTAGTGGTACTGGGCTCGAAGTAAAATAGTTGATGTAAAATAGTATGATGGAGTTGCTCAATTGTGGAACAAATGCATTCGTAAGGAAAATATACCCACACGTAGGAGATAGATTTCAGAAAACAGGGTTTCTGAATGGTAAGGTTCTCTATTAAAGTAGGGGGGAAAACAATAGCCATTGATTTTCGGGTCCCCGTTCTGTACAGTGCCATGGCAGGAAAACAAAAACAGTTGCTGGTAAAAAAAAATGATCTTTCTTAAAATGACACTTTTTGACGATAAGTTATGAGCAACAACGGATTGGAATTTCTTCCAGGCTGTTTTGCTTGGCCCCAAAGTTATACCTGTCAGTGGCAGCAGCGAACTCATTAAGGAAACTGTCACTCAAGTCCTGCGACGGTGCCTTTTCGCTTCGAAATAGTCTAACAAAGTAATTTTTTCGTTATTGTTGGATATGCGATGATTTCTTATAGAGTATATATATATATAGAGAGAGAGAGAGAGAAAGATATTGGTTCTGTGTTAAAAAAGCCACCGTTATGTTGATAAGTGTAAAAACAGGTTCTTTTGTGAAAATGTAAGATCAATTCATAAAAGTTTATTTTCAACGCGATAAATTTGCTTTGTTAACATAGTATTTTTGTTAATATTGTCGCTAATTAATTGAAATATCAAGTATTTTTATAATTAAAAATCCGAGTACCTGGAGATAAAAATAAATGCTATTTATTTTTATGTTTTTAATTATAATACATGAAATAAATAACTTCGTGTTACTATGAAATAGATTTTCTGTTTCATCTTAATAATGTACATAATTCTTTAACCTCTTTGGATCTTTAATTCAAGGATAATTTTTTTTAAAAATATTTTTTGTTACATTTTGTCTATATCATATTTTTATACTTATTTCTATTATTCCCTTGTCCCCCCATTAAAACATCCATCTTAGTCCGTATGTATGTTAAAGCTGTAACGGGTTCTATTGTCATCCTTTCACTATTTATCTTGAGGAAATACTTTTTAACTGTTTCAGTTTAAAATCGCGTTCCGTAGGGAGAACCTGATTGTATGCTAATTTGAGTGATATTTGAGCCCTAGCAATGTGAGTGTTTGGGTTAGTTATTACACTGTCATTATAGCGAAATTAACTTAGTGCCTTTTGGAAGCCTTGGTGAAGGGAAAATATAGACTGGAGCATAGTAGAACCAGGAGATATTCGACGAGGACTCTTCCATCGGATCACTTTCAAACAAGAGTTTCGTTATTTGTCTCACGAATTTGGGATATTTAAATAATTTCATTGTTCCGTCGGTTTAATATTGGTTGATAATAATTAGGTGAATCAAATCATATTGATTATTTTTATAACAATGTCTGTGTATATTAGGTGTCCCAAACTAAATCTGCGACCTTAGAGTCGGAACAAAAATGCTTATAGTGTTTTATTATACACCTTTCTCTCATTGTTCTGAGATTTTTTGTTTGCCTTAAAATTAATCAAATTTATCTTCAATGAGTATTCAATCTTATTTTCTTAAAATATTATAAAATAAAGTAACATCATGAAATCCAAAATGGGGTAATTGATTCTTAAAATTTGACGTAGAAGTATGCTTCAAACATGTTGTTTATATTGGTTTCCAGAGTTTTCATAAATATTTAAAAAAATAACGCTATTTTCTCTTATTATATGTCGCTTTCATTTAGGCCACGGAGCCGAAGGGTCAAGTTTGTGAAATTGAGATCAGCTATCTTCTACTCGAGTTTTGGTGTCTATTGAGTCTCTACGTATAGCAAGGGTACCGCATGATAAATCTATCGATACTTCAATTCCTCCCGTGGTCATGGTATTGGAAGTTTGGATTAAGGTTCAAAATTGCTAAGCTCGTCATGAATGTTCAGCTATTTAAAACCTGTGTCCCGACGTTAGCGACGAAACACGAAATGGAACACGGAACGTCTGTTGTCAATGATAGTTTGGTTGGAAAAGTGAAAGAAAATTCTTGAAAGCAGACGGTTTCGAATAATTTTTTTGTGATGAGTTTCCTCAAAGAGTTGTTCAGCAATGGCTCTCTTCACCGGCGGCATCTTTCTTCGAAGATGTATAGAAAAATTGGCTTCCCAAAATGACAAAACGCCGAAAAATGGTGGTAACTATGTCAAAAAATAGATAACTACGTGCTCCTTTGTGTAAAAATAAATTTTGTTTTGAAAAAAGAGTTATTTGAAAATTTTTCCCCAAACGGTAATTAGCTTCGGGACACGCCTTGTATATTATGTTATTAATATGCTATATTTTTATTAGATCTCATGAATACAAAATTCATTTTCTTTTATCATCAAAAATATTGCGAGAAAGGTGAAAGCCCATGAATTTAAATTTATTCAATAAGTTTTAAAATCGTATTAGCAAGGGTTCTGAGGAGTTTCCATAAAAATACAACATAATTTGGTCCCTCTACCCTATTGACTCCTTAATATATAAATAAACATTTATTTATTGTTTCATCACTAAGATGCTAAATTGCTTAAATTACTCAGAGTATTTACATTTAGAAATACGAGTTTAAATCTGTAACTTATAAATTTATTATGACATACAAAATAAATATTTTCAAATGACAGAAGGAACTCTGAATATACTTGAATAAATAGTTAAACATCTCTGTAAAGCAGAAATTTGATTTTATGAAGTTTTAGTGAGTTTAAAATTTACAGATACAAAATTCAATACTTCACAAATTAAGTTATGTTTACATAAAAGTGTTCTTGGCATTATTGAAAAATTTCTCAACTTACCATATTTAACTAATGTTATAGTTACGTTTGCAAATAAGATTGCCGTGATATTGGAAAGCGTTGTAGAACTGTTTTAGAATTTCACGTCCAAAGAATATATTAAAACTAAGGTCTAAATTTAATAGTTAGAATTTGTGACAGAGTTATTAGTCAGATGAGTTAAATGTATTTTAAAGGCTAAGCATTTCGTAAATGTTAAATGTTCATTCACATTATGCCGATAAAATTTAACCAAATAGATGTGTATTTATTTTCGGACAAAATATGTGGATGGAATTCATTCTGTAAATATAAATATATGAAAGGGAAGATTTTAATGAGCATTGACTTCATTGGTATACTATTATTATACATAAAATTGATTATCTACATCAACCGTGTTCTGTGACTTTGAAGTAACTTGTGGATTATATCCGAACACATTAAAGAATGTTAAGGTGAATATTTAGTCTTTTTTGCTTAACATTTCATGAAAATGTGTATGTGTACCATATTTGAAGTGAAAGGTAACCAAACTAATTTTCTTGAGTAACTCAAAAGCGAACAAATGATATGGATACAGGCACAATGTGCTTCTAAGTGGTGAAGCTATTACACCTTTACAATTTTTTTTATAATTAAGAGTCACAAAGTTAATTAAAAATAACGTAAACCTAGCATTATTTTTTAAAATTTTACTAAGCTTCTTTCTAAGTAACTATCTAAGTTTTTAAATTCTACTAAGATTTCTAAATTAAGGATTGGGAAATTTCCTAAGCATTAAACACTAGATTTGCAGATATTTTTATAACCATTTCTTTAAGGATACCTGTTAAATGAATGGTTACAGGAAACCATACATTTTCTAAAATAGTGATTAATCTAGGTTTAAAAACAAACTCTCAACAGGCTTAATGTGATATATGTTATGATGATGTACCGATAAATATAAACTTTTATAGTTCATGCATTTATTCCACGCATTTTTGCAGATATTGTTTCCCATACACATTCTTTGCGATGCGTCGAAGTTGGGTTCAAAGCAATTGGAAGATATCTTTTGAGTTTTGGCTTTTATTTAGTACATATGTTGTAACTGTTCTTACATTTGTCTACAGAAAACAAACAACTTCATGAAACTAAAAAATAATACTGGTTTATTAAATAAAGGGTATCACACAGTAGAGAGGTATACATGATACAGAATATTATAAAAGAATCACGGGGAAATGAATTATGGATGTACATTCGACACATTACGCCAGTGTTTCTCCAAGTGTGGGGTGCTTCCCCCTTGGGGGAGGTGAAAACTCTACGACGGGGCGTGAGCAACAAACAAACAAAACACATTCTGACATAATAAAAAATAAATTCCACATTTACACTGATATATTACACTTATAAGTGTAACAGTGCTACACAATGTATTGTAAAATTAATGTAACAATACGACGTTAAGAACAAGTTAAATAATTACCAGTGACACCATGGGATTGTCATATATAAAATTATATGTAAAAATTAACACCTAATTTATAATTACTACGGTTTATAATTAATCCCTTAAATGCTGAATAAAACTTACTTGATTAGCTTCACAAGGCCATCCATTTACACGAAAGAGCGCGTCTGTGATGTATTGAGGGGGGAGGAATAAACAAGCAAAAATATATATTATAAGTTTTACTTAATCTAAGAATTTCCTTATTCTGAAATAAGTAAATTCTTCGCAAAAACTGTCAAGGTCCTTTTATTACATTTCAAAGCCTTCAGAGTAATTTTATGGATAACAGTGCATAGAAAAGATCGTACTTCGGAAAGACGAATATATACGTCCGCCAAAATTAATGCTTTAACTGAGCGAGACGTTTATACACGCCGGTGGCACTTAAGAGGTTAAGGTCGTGTCGTAGTTTTAGCGTCGAAGTATAGTGGTATTAAATTCAATGCATTGTTATTGTATGAGGAAGGGGTTGATTGAATATTGCGTAGCGAATATTGAAAGTTTGAGAAGCACTGTATTATTGGGTGGCGCGATAATTACGAGGGGCGCGAGCATATCGAAAATAAAAGACTTAAAAAATAATTAATTTACTGGAATGAATTAAAACAAAATATTTTCAGACATAATAAAAAATGCACTTTTACTCTGATATAATTTATAAGCGCGCGTGCGATATTAAGTCATCAAAAATAAAAACTTCTTCAAAGCCTAATTAGCTATCTTTGATCCTATAGCCAAACAAAATTTTTTCATTTGATTTGCTGTAGTCCCATAATGAGAGATTTTTTATTACGCTTTCTTTTTAAACCTAAAATACTACTGTTTCAGAGAAAAAACAGATCCCAGACCCAGAATCGAAACAAATTAGGAACTTGAAAAGTTCATCACTGTCATTATTTTTGAAATACTACATATTATAGCTGTAATCTGTTTGACCTTGTAAGTTATTGGTAGAGTTAGTTATAACCCCTCTCTTATGTGTTCCATGGGCTTGTCTTGTAAAGCAAAGTTTTTATAAGGAATGCTTATGATTAGAAATTGACCCTTTGAGTTCTTTTTCTATATTTAGCAGATATCTATATTTTGTCTTCTAAGCAGCCACACCGCATTTTGCAATATGTTCAATTTAAAAAATTAGAGAAAGGAAAAATAACATAATAATTATTCTATTATTTTATTTATTTATTTTTGCTTAAAAGTAGTATACAAAATTTAATACTTATGTTACTAATTTGTATGGTTTATAATTAAGATCGCCTATTGTAGCTTTAGCGTCAAAGTGCATTTTTATTGCATTCGGTACAGTATAAATGTTTAAGGGGGGCGCGATAAAAATTGTGATCGAAAAGGGGGGCACCAGTATTGAAAGTTTGAGAAGCACTGCTGTATCACACAAATAATTTCCAGCATAAGTTGGAAAGAGTAATAGAAACGGTTTTTGTTGTCTGGCTCAGAGGTCCGAAATATGTCTCAAGGGGTCTCAAAGGTGTTAAATTTTTTTAGAGGTCTGAAAATATAAACATTTTTCAAACAGGAATAATTCTTTTAATTATAAATTAAATAATTCGAATCTTTTACACATTATTTATAGAGCAATGGGGCTTTAGAAAAGTATAAAATGTTTAAAATATAATCATAATTTTAAAAGGTATAAGCATATGGAAACAAGAAACTTTTCTAAAATAAATATTTATTAAGTTTTACGTCATGCATGTTATTTTCTAAATTAGTAGCTTTAATTACTAGCTATAAGTTGATTTAAAAAGATAAATGTATTCTTATTACACTGTAGCAACTTTTATATAAATAGAATAATAATTTACATATTTTAATAAATAAAAAAATACATTTTTAAAAAAATATTTAAAAAATTGCAATATTTTACAAATATTTTGAAATACAAAAGATATATAATACTAAAATTAGGTAGGGTTTGAAGAGTATGATGCATTTTATAATTGTATAAAGTTTTATACATCAGAAGCTACTATTTTAGAAAAGAGCGTGCGCAACGCAAAAAATACTTAATATTTATTATAGAATTTTCATATGCTTATGATTTTAAAAATTAGGATTATATTTTAAATATTTTATACTTTTCTGAAGCCCCATTTTTTTATAAATATAGTGCAAAAGATTCGAATCATTTAATTTAAATTTAAAAGAATTATACCTGTTTGAAAATTGTTTATATCTTAAGACGTCTAAAAAAATTTAACACCCCTGAGACCTCTTAACATTTTACACCAAGAAATTGATATCCTGGAATTGTTTAGTTACTTTAGAAATATGAAGACGTAAATGTTGGCCGGATCTAGATTTTAATCTAAATTTTCGGAATTCTTTGAAAGGTCATACTTATAATCATCATAAGAAAAGACTGAGAGATGTTAACAATGTTACATAATAATTCATCACATTGGTTGAAATTAAAGTGATAAAAGCTTCGCTGTGTAAAATAACACAGACAGTTAATTTAAAGAGCCATTTGCAAGATGTTGCTTATAAACTTTTTGTAAAATTATGTAATTTTTTTTTGGTTTTTGTTTTCTTGAGAATTTTTCCTTATGTACATTAAGAAATGCATTATTGTCAAATTTTGTATTAGTTAAGACAAAAAGTTTATTGAAAATGCGGTACAGATGGAACATCATCTTGTAATTGACTATTTCTAGTTATATTTTTGCTTTTGGATAAATTTATAATGTTCTCCCAATATTATGTGAATATTTTTCTTAAAAAGATTTAGATTTAAAAAAAAAACATTGGAATTTTATTGAATTTTTCTTATGTGAAGCCCTTTGTTTTCCTGATAAAATGAACCACAAATAGTGATTTTAATGTGTCTGTTCCATTTTACAACTAAGAAATTTTTTATGCCTAATAGCAAAATTAATAGGATCTCGTCTTGTCTTGTGTATAACAGACGTATTTTATTAATTTCTTTAGTAAATCAATTAGTACTTGGGTTCAAAAAATATCTTTTGATGTATAAGTGATAACTGATGACGGGTATTAAAAGTACTTTGCCCCCCAAAAAAAAGAAAACTATTTTCTTTTTCAATCAATCAAAATGGTGTACAGCACAAAGCAAAAATCTTAATGAATGGCGCAAATGGACATTATAATTTCCAGGCACCGATTCTTCGTGTTATTCCTACTTTTGTATTATATTATGGAATAAATCTTCCGAATCATTTTCCGTCAATAGGATAATGGATAGGTATGATTCATTAGGATCCTTGACAAGGACCTGGTGATGCTTAAAAGCAAATAGTGTCTCTCAGATGACAAAAGTGCGTTACAGATGGTCAACGTCTACCGCAGATTGGGAGACGGCAATTCAACTATTATTTATGTGGTTGTCCTTCTTACGGACATGTCCTGGTCTTTACACTCGCTTTAAGTTTTCCAAGATTCATCAGAGGAGGCAGAATACGATGGGTTAGCAAAGGGTAAATTCTTTTAGTTTGCTTTCGATATTCCTTATAATCAATGAATGCTTTACATCAATATATGTTTTGTGATAGGTTACGTGCATTTATACCCATATGTTTATTTCAATATCTTTTTTAAGGTATCCGACTACGTTGGGAACCGTGATTTTAAAAAAGCTCATAAATGAATAATTTTCGTGATATTTAGTATTACTTAGATTAGAATACATGTATAAAATTGTTTTAGGGACATTTTGACAAAAAACATTAATTTAAATACAATATTTTGGCAAAAATTTTACTTAGAATAACATTTTTTTCAAAATGTTCTCTCCTTTAGTGAAACACGCCTCAATTATAATAATAATTTGCCTGTATATAGCTCAGACCTCTGTACAGAGGCTCAACTATGATTTTTAAGAAAATCACATTATTTTCAGAGTTACAGCCAATTGAAAAAACTATCGACGTTTTTTTCTTAAAATTTCTCCTCTCTGTTGTCGTAAAGCATGGATAAACCCACTTCTAAGTTATATATTTCAAGGATTCTAGTTGCCCCTGTACAGAGGCCTAAGCTATATACAGGCAACATACACTGCTCAAAACAATTAAAATATATTGTAAGTTTTATAAAAAATACAGATATACGCGAAATTTTTTTTGCCGAAAATGGAAGAAGAGAATCCCAAATGCAAATTTTTCTGATTTTCAAACTGTGGAGTATGCTAATTTTGTGTTCGACGTCAAAAACGTCGCTTCAGCGGCAGCGAATGAAATTTGACTTTCAACTGAAATGAAGACAAGGATGATCGGCATTCAGTGACTGCTTTGTTTCGATGAGTACGATGTCTCAGCGAAGTCATTTAACCGATTCAGAAGCTTGGAGAGTTGTTGGTAGGTTAGAAGTGGGCCAAACTCAAGCCGAAGTAGCGCAAGCCATTGGTGTGTCACAAAGTGTCATTTCCAGGATCTGGAACCGTTTTTTGGAGACTGAAAGTGCAGGCCGAAGACCAGGACAAGGTCGTAGACGGGCAGCAACGCCCAATGAAGATCGTTATTTAGTGTTAATAGCTCGGATATACCGAAATATGAACGCTACTCTTCTCTTACGGCACCTTCGTTTGGCTACTGGCACCACGGTTTCAACTCAGACTGTCCGAAACCGGCTCCATAGTGTAGGTCTATATGTTCGCCGACCGATGGTATGTGCTAAACTAACATCAACACATCGGTGTGACCGCAGGGAGTGGGCAACAGAGCATGTGAACTGGAGGAGAAATGAATGGAGCAATGTGCTTTTTTCTGACGAGTCCCGTTTCTCTGTTCATCCAGATAATAGGCCTATTTTCATCTGGAGGGACCGTGGCAGTAGGAATAATCCTGCGTTCGTGCACAAAAGTGTCCGATTTGGCGGTGCGGGAGTGCTGGTGTATGGTTGCATCTCCATTGATGGGCGCACAGACCTCTACATCATTCAAGATGGACCTCTGACTGCTCGCCGATATAGGGTTGATATCATCAGACCTATTGTAGTCCCTTACGCTGCAGCAATCGGAGATGACTTCATTTTAATGGACGATAACTGCGGGCCACATCGTGCTAACCCGGTGGAGGATTTCCTTTTCGAAGAAGGAATCGTACAAATGAAATAACCAGCGTGTTCTCCAGACATGAATCCAATAGAGCACGTTTGGGACGCTCTAGAAAGACGAGTTGCTGGCCGCCAACCACCTCCACAAACTCTCTAAGAACTGGAAAGAGCTCTTCTGGAAGAGTGGGATATAATACCCTAACTCGTGATTAATAGCCTCATTGACTCCATGCCTTAAATGAGCTCAACGTTGCTGACCGTCCGTGGAAACCATACTATCTACTGAAAATGATTTCCTTTGAAGAAAACACCTCTTTTCTTATTCTTTTTTTTCTCATTTGCACAAATTGTGTTTTTTTTCCTTTTGTACACAAATGCGCAATAAAATGCATTTTTTTCTGTCAAACATGTGTAATTTATTCTCATATAGCCTGCTACGTCTGTCGACCATGTATCAATCATCCAAAAATTTCCCAGCCACAAGATCTACCTAAAATCGCAACATCCTTTAATTATTTTGAGCGCAGTGTATTATTATAATAGAAAAACTTTTCACAAAAGGAGATTATTTTGAAAATGGGTCGTTCTATGTTCTTTTTTGTCAAAATATCGTACTTAAATAATTTTTTTATTGTAATACTATTCTTAATCAATTTTATATACATTTTCTTATCTAAGTGACACTAAATACCATAAATATTCTCCATTTATATGCTTTTGCAAAATCCTTGTTCCGAACGTAGGATACCTTAAATCCGTTTGCTTATTAGATTAGTAATGGTCAGAGAGCTTTGTGTAAAATGATGACATGGTGGTTGAACGATTTTTTTGTGACTGCGTTAGTCGAGTGGTCAAAGTATCGGATCTTTGTTGATCTTGTCATGAGTTCGAACCTAGTACCACTAAAGACTTCACCGTTTGGGGGAGCGATGGACGTTAAATTTTTCGAGTGCTCAAACGTCCTTCCGTTGGTGAGGTAGTTAGGAGAGGGGGTGTCAGCTCTGGTGTCGTGCACGTCACTTTACAATGGTTTAAAATTACGCGGTCCGTCGCCAAAAGCCCTCGTGTTTCTGAACAACGTGTAGCTAATATTCACTTACTGACTCATTCACCAAACGATTATTTTATAAGCATGTACTTAGTAGGGGAGAGTATGGGGTCTTAAGGCCACGTGTAATATCTTAGACTAGGGGTGGACAATCTGTGACCCGCCTTGAAAAACTTTGTGGCCAGCGACATTCTCTCTCTCTCATTACAACTTTAACAAATACAATTATTGTGAGCAGTAGTTTTATCTTATAATAGTGTTTTGTAACAAATATATATCATAATTGAATCTATTTTATTACGTTGCTTCTGTCTTTATACCTCTTTAGAAGTGACCAGCATTACGTTGCAGTGAACCCCCCCCCCACATACACACAGCCTCACGCTTGATTCCTGAAACTGAAACTTTTTCGAGATGTTTATTTCTAGAGCTGGGCATATTTGATCTCTGTACTATTATTATTAAATTATCTATGTTGTATGCACGAGAAACAGTAAAAACAATAAAAAATGAGTCATTCTGTTTTTAATTTTTACTCCAATAAATGTTTGTAATGGGTCTAAATCTAATATAAAGATATAAATTTTTATATGCAGTCCGTTGGATTATAATGTTTCATCGAAGTGGTCTGCAAAGTACTATGGGTGGGCCATTTTTGTCTTAGACTGTAATATTAGAATTTTTTACTAAATTTTAACATTTTAGAAAGTCTTTTGTATAATTTCGTACGAATCTTTTTTTAAAAAAATAAGCTCTTGATTTATCAGCAAAAAAAGGTACTTACAACTGTTTAGCTTATTTTGTTTCGTATCCAGTAGTTCTTTAGAGTTAAAGTCTATTTTATCACTGTTGACCAATGTTAGGGAGATTAGGGTTTAATAATACTCATTCAAAAATTCCATTTTGGTAAAAGATGATTTTTAATGTAATTTCTTTCTAGAAATATCGTAATTTATTAAACTGCATCACAAATATATGCGTATCAGAAATTTAGTGTTGCCTTAAATTTATGTACCGCATTGTGATTTATTGCAGTTTTTTTCATGGAATAATTTTTTTTTTGGATCACTACATTGGAAATTAAGAGATATACATAAACAAAATCCTCAACTTTGGAAAATTTAATACGTTAGACCTAATTAATTAATTAAAGATATTCAGTTGTAAAATTAATTACATACACTGTTCACTTAAAATAAATAGTCAAATTGTTTTCTAAGGTCTTGATTAGCATACGAAAAAAAAACACTTAAAATATTTTTTGGGACAAAAATGATAATCTTCGCAATCCACTGAAAGCGCCGTTAGCTGAAAATGCAATTTCTGCTATAAAACTATTCGCCTTCCCCGCTAAAATATTTATCATAGAACCCGTGCTGCAATATATGTTTAAAGAGTGGATTTCAAAGAATATTCCTGCTAAGTATCGTCAAAATATTCGTAAAAATGGTTATTGTATGTAATTTAAAGTGAGTGCTACTTATAAGTACCGTCGGTACATAAAGGGTTAATTGATCAATAGTTTCGGTTATGAGCTGCTTAACGAAACATAAGTGAGCACCACTTTAAAGACATTAGAATGCTCAATGCTGGTATTCAGAGCCAACTCATAGAAATATATGTGTAATAACACGTACATACATCCAATTCTCGGGTTTCTAAATTGGACTTGTTTCGTAGTAAAAAAAATGAGATTTCAGTAAAGATTTTTAATTTTAAAAACAACAAGTATTTGGAGGTAGATGAAATGAATCCTTAAAAAAATATTTCTCCAGACACATTCTTCAATAAATATATGGCTAACTCGGTATCAAATTTAAAGCAAATAAAGAACTTTGAATGAAATGTAATTTGATACAAATTAAGGGTATTATATGAATATTCATTCTAAATATGAATTTTAGAGACTTTTGCTGATATAATTCTCCAAAACGTATTTTTTAAGGAATCAAGAGAGAAATACCACAATAAAACAGTGTTGCAAATAAATCAATGGCAATTTTAAGGAAAATTCACCTCTTTATTTATTAAATACAAATTCTATTAAAATTAGTTTTTCTTCAAATCGTACATAAAGGCAACACATTAATTTATAAAATAAGCAATGCAAACATCATTCAACAATGTAGCTGTAATGAGTGCGTTGTTTTCCGCTCTAGCTGCAATCTGCGTTTGAAAAGTCTATCAAAAGTCAAAATAATCTCGGTAGCTTTCTATGAAATCCAGACCACACATTCGGACTGCTTCATTCTCTGTTCTTTAAATAATGCTGCAATTGATAACAAATTTATTTTGTGCGAAATGATTAGCAAAAGTTAAATAGGAACTCTACCTCTTTACATTCTCAGTTATGTGCATTATATACTTAGAAAAATTAAGCAAAATGATATAAATTAAAAAAAAAACTGTTTCTAAAAATGTTCCTTTTCGGGAAATACAAATACCACTAATTAAAAGTTGTAATTTTTCGTTATGTATCACAAATGAAGAACATTATAATTGTAAATTATTCGAAACTAAATGATTTCATATATCTTATCACCTTAAGTTTCTGAAATTGTTATACATTTCGAAGTTTTAAGATGTGGATAACAACTAATTTTAAGAGTTGTTGATTCTTCAAAATAAATTCAATCACAATTTCATAAGTATTTAAAATGACGTGAAATGATATCATAAAAGGGTTTGCTTCAGGTGTTACTTTGAGGAAAATATGTTTTAGTTCAAGATTATGAATATTTTGTTTTTGTTTTTAATTAATTAATTTAATTTTTTCGAAGCTTTTATGCCTTTATAATAATACAAATAATATTTATATAATTCTAATAACTTAATAATACCTTTGTTATAATATATGTATATTACAAGTAGGTCATTTTCATTTAATGCAGCTCTTTACAGATTTCTTAAATTAAAAATTCATTCTTATTATTCAGAACGTCCTCAGAAATATAGTCTAAAATTTCACAAACATTATTCGCTATAAATCTTAGAAGATCACATTTGGTTGGATAACAAAAATGTCATCTGGAAGTTTATCAAACATCCCACAGCTCCAACGATTACATCAGATTTTCTCAGAAGACTCTAATTGTAGGTGTATAGAAACCAAAACGCTATGACATCAATACAATTATACATTCTAATACAGTCAATATTCTTTTAATTTTAAACTTAAAAGAGTTCTAAGATAATCAACTAATTACCAAGTCTTACAATCAAGTTTTCTAGACTCTTGCTTCAATAAAATCAGAAGTTCAACTATGTTTTAAATGCAGTTGTATGTTCATGTAAATGTGGTTATGTTTGTCTGTAATCACAAAGTTTTAAGTTTTCTAAAACAACTTAAAGCAGTGCTTCTGAAACTTTCAATACAGGCGCCCCCCTTTTCGATCACAATATTTATCGTGTCCTCCCCTTATACATTAATAATGTACTGAATGCAGTAATAATGCACTTTTTGACGCTAAAGCTACAATAGGCGATCTTAATTATAAACCATACAAATTAGTAACATAAGTATTAAATTTTGTATACTACTTTTAGGCAAAAATAAATAAATAAAATAATATGATCATTATTATGTTATTTTTCCACTCTCTAAGTCTTAAATTGAACATATTGCAAAATCCGTTGGCTGCTTAGAAGACAAAATATAGGTATCTGCTAAATATAGACAAAGAACTCAGAGGGTCAATTTCTAATCATAAGCATTCCTTATAAAAACTTTGCTTTGCAAGACAAGCCCATGGAAGTCGTTAATACTTATTAAACTTGTTCTTAATTTAGCATTAATTAATTAGCTATAAAATACTCTGTGCAGCACTGATACATTAAAAGTATACCGGTTGAAGTGCCCGCTCTTTGCTCGAGTTCATTTATAAGAAAATAAAACATTATTGATATAATATCTGAATTGTGAGGAGAGCAAACCCAAGTACTCGACAATGCTTACAAAAATGTAAAATGGTCTTTTTAAAATGGTTGCTTAAATTAAAATTAGTTTTAAGCGATTTGTAATTTTAAGCCTCACAGAATTAGCATTGATGCTAAATAGTGAAGAATAATATAAATTTCCTATGAGGAATAATTGTATTATTTTTAATATTTAAAGCGAAAAGACTTCAACATGTTTTAAAGCGGGAGCTGGCGCGCACTCGATACGGTAGAGCGGGGTTATTGAGTCACCCCAATCCTTTTTTTTATAATTATTTTATTGTACACGATACAAATAGTGATTCCAGTGAATAAGTTAACCAAGAGAAAGTTTACTTACCTACTTTCAAGAACTTTTCAATTTTTCTTTGGTAACAAAAAAGGCAGTTTTGCCAGAATTAACGATTTCGTAATCTGTGTGTCCCGCGCGACCACTTCCGGCTAAAAGTTGTATTCATTATAATAATATGTATGTTAGTTCTAAAAAAAATTGTGTAAAAACGTTTTTTTGCATGGAAAAAAGCGCAACAGAGAAATACATTACTTACAACTTCCCTAAATGAGAAACAAACACGTAAGAGAGGGGTCATAACTAACTGCACCAATACCTTAGAAGGTCATACAGATTACAACTATAATGTGCAGTATTTCAAAAATAATGACAGTGATGAATTTTTTATGTTCCTAAATTTCTTCGATTCTGGATCTGGGATCTGTTTTTTCTCTGAAAGAGTTGTATGTTAGGCTTAAAAAGAAAGCGTAGTAAAAAATCATCTCATCAAGGGATTACAGCAAATCAAATAAAAGGTTTTTTTACTTGGTTATAGGATCAAAGATAGCTAATTAGGTATTGAAGAAGTTTTTATTTTTGATGACTTAATATCGCGTGCCTAAAAATTATATCAGGGTAAAAGTGCATTTTTTGTTATGTCTGAAAGTATTTTACTTTAATTCATTACAGTAAATTAATTATTTTTAAATCTTTTATTTTCGATATGTTCTCGCCCTCCTCTTAAGGTTATCGCGCCGCCAGGGGGGCGCGCCCACAGTTTGAGAAAAACTGACTTAAAACTCCAGAGCTTTAAATAAACTATCGTTCAGAACAGTCTTTTTGCTAAAATTGTGAAATGTTAACGAAAATATACTAGCCACAGAAGCTATTTCGACATTTTCGTTCATTATTAATGTCCTTATCAAAGTTTTCAGTGGATCATTCGGAATCGCATCCGATGTTCAAACCACTGCACATAAAAATGCATAGCAAAAGCTAGTTAACAATAGTTAACTATTAAAAAAGAGAGTGCTTGTTGTAAATTGTAATATAAAATGAACTTAAAAAATAACACGGTTAATCAATAAAACGCTCATTTTGACAAACCTATTTTACATTTAAAGCAATTTTGAGAAAACCTTACGATAATTATCTTAACTCATACGAAAATATTCAGAAACATATTCTTTTGATGTTTGTTTTTTACAGGCAGTAGTTTTTCTTTATTTTTTAACGAATTTTTACAAGTCTTTTGGAGACATATTTTCCTCGTAGGTACCATACTTGTAGGTAGGACTAAAAGTCACAGAAAGCAGAATTCCTTTTTAATTCCAAGCGACATAAGGTAAACATTCAATCAAATCAGAAACAAAATTTTCTTATATTGCCATTCCATCAGAAATGTCAGTTACGAAGGAATATCGTTGGAAAGAAGTTGTCCATCTCCAATCCTTCCACCTGGAAATGAATCCTATGCAAATGGGATTAACTTAAATGGGTGCGTAACTTGAAACAAAATACATCTATATTAAAATGGATGTGCACATAAGAATTTAAAAAAATACATGGGTGATACCATTAAATAGAATATAAAGTGTTCGTTTTCTAACTAAACTAATTCCATTGCCTTATTTCCCTATCCACCCTGAAAACAAAAAAATCCTATTAAAAACGCAGTCTTAGATATCTTACGCTATCATCCAAAGTAGACATTTCCAAACTTTTTAATTTGATGCTTTAGATTCTAAAGTATCAAATTAAAATTGTTTACCATCTCAACAATTCTTATTCCTTTCCACTACTTATCATACTTCCCAGTAAATTGCTAAGCTTTCGTTTTTATTTTATGAAAGATAAGATAAGACTAATAGAATACTTTTAAATAGAAGAGAAGATAGTATCCCTTCTCATTTACGAACTTTTGTTACTAGTACTTTCGTCTCGATTTCAATATCTTTCAGTGCAGTTGTACCACGGACTCACTTCACACGCACACAAAGAGAACGTAAACAAAAGAATATTTTTTGTTCAGTTTATGTTCTGAGATAGAGAAAATAAATAATTACTTTAATTACCAAATTACTTAACGAACTTATATTATTTTTAAATATAATGAGCTGATTTCTACACAAGTTATTTTTGTGATTAAATTAATGCGAACTTATAATCAGAGGTTTAATTAAATGCGTAATTTGCTTAAGTGAATGCAAAGCTGTATAAAGTATTATTAAGTGTTAAATATTAAAAAAGTATCATAAGCTGATTCATTGGAATTTAAATGTTTTAATGCAAGACATGCTCTGGATCGCTGAAATGTATTGAAGATATGTGAGATAAATTTGATTTCCAACATTGTTTGAAATTAAAAAAGTGGAAAAAAGTAATTTTAGTAATAAAAGGGATGAAGGATATATATTGAAATGTATAAAATGTCTGTAAATAACTTTTTTCATTTTGTCGATATGAGATAAGACTTTTCTATTTCTTAAAATGTAAACAAAAAAAAAAAAAAAAAAAAAAAAAAAAAAAAAACAAAGAAGATTTTAGCTATTCGAACCCCTTCAAAACATCGTTTTCTTCAATTATTTTTTTAATTTGAAAATTGTTTCAAAATGTATTCCCTTAACATTTAAATGGTGTATAAATTCTGCTTTACCTTGTCCAGGACTTAAGAAACGGGGATTTAAGTTTTACTTGATAACTAGTTTCTTAAATGGAAATAGTACAAATATGCATTCCGGAAGCATGAAAACGGGTTTGTTTGTGGAATAATTTTTTTAATATCTTTTTATTACACAATAAAATGAGAGCTACGAATATTATGACATAAATATGAGTTTTCAAAATCTTAAATATAATTGGGGGAAACAGGTTTTACTTATATATTTTTTCAGAATCGGGCAGGAAATAAAATAGAGAACAATTTTTTGCGTTTGTTTGTGATTGCTTAACTCATTAAAAGTTTTAGTTTGATCTTTTTTTACTGCTGAACACTTTATTTAAAATGGTTGATGCTAAACATAAACTTAGTACAAACGAATAATGCCAATTACATGGTAAATATTTTAAGAATAAACATTCAACACAAAATATAGCAGTACAACACATCTACTTACACCAAATTGTCTTTGGCACTAATTTCAATGCTTAAAAAAAAGTACTTTCAGAATTAAAATTTAGTGACAGAAATTGATCTCAATAGGTTCATGAATTTCTTTGTATCAAATAAAGACCTAACATCAATTCCTTTTATAACATACATTTTATACTGCAAATATCATTACAACAAGTTGCAGAACTACAATTTTGAAGTACGCACAATTATTCGAACAATATAATTATTCTGTTTTACAAATTCAATTTTAATTCAATTACAATTAGTACAATAATTCGTTAAATAGTATTGTAAATGTTTTAAACATTTTGAATTTTTATAATATTATGTTTAAATAAATATAACTACCAAGAGATTCGAAAGAAGCTATAAAATCAATCCACCAAACGATGTTTTTGCCCATATAAACTGTGACATAATTAATTGCAAGCTACATATTCTAACACATTACCATACGGACTTTGTGACAAGACGTGTGATGTCACATTGAAAGAAAAGAAAAAACTATTTTTTTCCTGATAGATATAAAAATATTTTTTCTCCATTTGAGCTTCTGCAGAACCACAAATCAATAATATACTGTTTTCAGTGTTCATTTTTAACTCTCGTTTCTGCAGAAAAAGTACGCGTTAAAAAAGACTAGTAAAATAAATAATAAATAAAAATAGTATTATTTTTCCTTTCAGTTTATTTTGCCGAGTTCAATTTAGTGAAGGTGTGAAAAAAAAATCTTCTGGAGACTAAGGTATACGCATTAGAAAATAAATTTGTGATCTCAAAGTGAAGGTAGCTTCCAAAAGTTGAAAAAGTGTTTTCTAAAATTTGTTGCGAAGTATTTTTTTTTCTTACCGAGAACGGCACGTTTCTGTTCGAAGAAATCAGAAAGAATTTGAAGACCAGTTAGAAAAAAAAGTCATTTGTACTTTTCTCCTTTTCATTTTTTTAAGAAGCAAAAAAGATAAAATAAATAGAAAATAATAGTTTTAGATAAAAAGAAATCAAGTGGTTATTGGATAAATGGTGGTGCTCGATATGTAGATGCTACACTAACTCAATATTTAAGTTTTTTTTTCAAATAACAAACCAATTATTTGTAGTTGATGTTGTAATAATTTATATAAATGCTATAAAACATTATTGTTTTCAACACAATCCGTCTAAACTTGTTTATTACTTTACGAGACATTTATTTTTGCATCACTAATTGTTAAGGGATGTGATCCATCAAAGTATGTGGCGTTCGTCCGAAGGTTAGAAGCAGCAAATAATGCATCCTTAGGGACAAAGTATGTTACAGATGGTCAGTCTCAACCACATTCTTGGTGACAGCATCCTTCCTCAGATCAAGACCTGTCCTTGCTGCTGTCCTTTCTCAATAAATCTTTGATCGGAGGATGAAAAACAGAGCTGCGTAATTTTGATGATTTTTTTTAGTTTGTTTTCCTCTTTCATTTGAGGACTGAGAATCATCTGGGTATACCTTGTTATGATAGGTTATATGCAATTTATTGTTTCTCATGACATCCCTACTTTCCTATTATTGACTGATTAGTAGTTTGATTAAAAAGAAATATTTCTGAAGGAGAAAATATATGAGAGATTAATAACCTGTATGTTATTTAACATGAGTGTACTACTTTTCGGTTTTAACAAATAAAAGGGAAAAGCTCATCAGCATACTCATTAGAAGAAAGACAAAACAAGAAAATCTATTTTTTACACGCAAAAAATATTTAGTGAGGATTGTACAAGCTAGCAAGGTAAGCTAAATCATTAAGGTTTTAGTTTTAAAAAACCACCTTACTCAGTACGTTGATTGATTGAATTATAATTCTTGTATAAATTAATTTTAACTCTAACTAAAATTTTTAGCATGGGTTATGCTTGTATATGTACTGATGTGCTCATTATAATTATAGCTATGTCCTCATTAATAATAGAATGCCATAATTTAGTAATTAGAAAGAACTCTCCTATTCTATGAAAGAGAAAATTTCCTTTTAAAAAAATTTCATCTATACACATTCAATATATTTGCGAATGTCACTATTAGATTTCTTTTAAATCAATAATACATTGTTTTATAAACAATAAGCTCTTAAAGGATGGAGAAAAAGGAACAGTTATTAACCTAAAATAAAAACAATCGGCACAATTTCCAAATAAAATAGATTTTGCTTATAAAATGATTACACAATCTTTTTTAAAAAATAAGAAAATCATCTCGTTTTTCTTAATTTCTTAAGTAGAATAGGGTCTTAGCAAAATCGTGGGATCCCCAATATTACAAAAATATTTTAATAATTTCCTTCTACGTCCGTAAAAACTTTATAATTTTTTTTAAAAGAAAATTAAATTTTGATATTTATTATTATATATATATATAGTTTTACAAAAATAAATTTTAATTGCATTAGCATATTTAGTGTTTTTTAAACGATACTCTATGCAAATGTTTTATCCAAGGGATTCTTGAGAAGTAGTATTTCATAGCTAATGAGTCTGAATAGATTATTTAGGTTTGAAGTGACATCTATGTATGTTTAATAATAAAATACACTGGTGTGCAAAAATTAAGGACGAGACGGATTTTTCCATATAACTTTGTACAAAAGCTTTCCAAATCAACACATTTAATACCGTAAGATCCCCAATACGTAAGAACATGTGTAATATGTAAGCAACACTTACTAAAAAAAGAGAAATCAGAGGGATAAAAAGAAGCTTGATTGAAAAAGTAGCATGGAGCGCAATGCGACTGAAGGCCGAAACATCCTGTGATGGCGGTCCAGCAAGAAACATCCGGTCTTTAGTAGGGGATATGATCTCCCTGACTGCTAGGCAGGTTGTTTCACAGCGTCTGCCCATGCTGAAAATGAGGGTGTCAATGAGTTGTTAAGGCATTGCTGCCCATTTGTCTTGCAGCGCCAATCGAAGCCCCGAATCGTTACTGGTGGTAAGGTACGAGCTGCCAAGCGTCTGCCCTAGAAAAAATCCCATACATACTCGATGGGATTGAGATCCGGAGATCGTGCCGACCAATCCATACGTTTAATATCTCTCTCTCTAAAAGCTGTTAGGCAGCTACTGTGTGATGACATGGTGCATTGTCGTCCATGAAAAGGAACTGCAGACCCATAGCGCCTCTAAAACGACGCACATATGGAAGAAGAATCTCGTTACAATAACGGGTCCCGTTGACTGAACCTGCGTCGAAGATGTGAAGGTCTGTACGACTACCAAGCATGATACCTCCCCAAACGAGAACACCGCGACCTCCATACCTGTCCCTCTCAATGATGTTCGAGGGATGATTGCGGCTTCCCGCTCTCTCCAGATGAGTATGCGATGAGAATCGCTACTCAAACTGAATCTGCTCTCATCTGTAAAAAGTACTACTCGTCCCCATTCATTGTCTCTCCAATTCCAGTGTTCCCGGCACCACAGAGAACGCCTTCTCCAATGGGCAGGCGTTAAAGGTACACACCGTAAAGGGTGTCGTGGAAACAGACCACCACCGTGCAGTCTTCTGGCCCCGGTAAAACGCGATATCGGTCCTCCAGTCACCTGTGTCGTGTGTCTAGCGATTTCTCGCGCTGTCTGCAGCCTGTTTCTTCTGGCCTGTAAGACAATGTACCGGTCATCTGCGGGTGTGGTTCCTCGTGGACGACCACTACTGAACCACCGGATAGCTGTTCCTGTAGTTTGAAATTGTCTCCAAAGTCGTGAAACGATGCTGTGAGCAATTCCGGACTCTGCAGCCACACTTGTCACACTGCGGCCTTCTTCCAACTTTCCAATGATTCGACCTCGGGTAAAAGCATCCAGATGTCGTCTAACAGATTGATTATTCGCCATTTCTCGCTGAGGCAGCAACTCGGTGTGTTTTTAACTGCTATACGGCGTGCAATCTCTTTGCCAGAAATACTGATCTTACACCGACAACATGCTTTATACTACTCAGACACTCCCCCATTACGTCTACCTGCATATCTGCGCATGTGCTACCGTACATCACCTTACTTAATCTCCTGATTGGTCTTTCTGTCCGCTCTGCCTCTTCGTTCACCTGAATTGCTAATTTTTCGACTTCGTCCTTAATTTTTGCACACCAATGTATATATTTTGTCCTATTAGATAAAAAATAAGGTAATAAGTAAATTTTCTTTCAGTTGTAAAAATCTAATCAGAAATGAATAACAGTCAAGAAAATACAAAATGTAGAATGTATTAACATTAAGTTGTCAAAACAAATTTTTTGTCTTTTTGATCCTGCAAAATGAATACTTTCCTTTTAAAATGGTCGACAACAGTTAACGATAAATTTTCACTCTAATGTAATAATATTTCATCACTCTCAACAAGATATTTATATTCATAAAATTAATATTTCTTGAAAAATACGCAGGGATGATTTTTAAGTTTTACAAACATAAAGGTCCAACATAATTTTTTACCTTATAATGTCATTCTTAAAATAAATTCTTAAGAAATATATAATCAACGTTTTTTAAGCAGAATGATGTAAATAAAATACATAATCCCAGTTTAATAGTCTTAAGGTGAATTTATGGCTGAAAAAGAATGAAAGGTAATATATTATGCAATGAATTTATTTGTGAAAGCGCTTTATCTTTGTCACCTTCAGTAGTAAACATTTGCTTTTGACATGGTGCGAGTCTAGCAAAAATTATATTTATTTTTTTTAAAAATTTATTCAGGATAACTATTTTTTCTATTAATGAGCTTTTTAAAGTTTCTAATTTGGAGGGGTTAGAGTACTTAGTTTTTTTCAATCTTTTATATCTTTTCACGACATTTTAGACGATATTAATCTCTTTTAAATTGCCCTTTTTTTAATAAATATTACTTAGTATTCAAAATAAAACTATTGAATATTAATAATAAAAAGAACGGAGGCCTACGTCAAGTGACAAATTCAAAGGGCAATTTTGTAATAAATCAATCTTTGAATTTTGGGCAGAGCTGTATAACAAATTTTCTGCATTTAAAACAAAAGTGTTTCGTATACTATTTATATTTCCAACTAAAATACTTATGAAACGTTCTTAATTTAGTATTGTTAAATCACTTATAAAACACATTGGGCAGGTTATGATCCATTTTTAAGTATATTATTGTATATAAATGTGCCTTTTTTTTTTTTAATATATCAGAATGTATTTGTTGGCTTCTTTAGAGTAAACTAATAATTTAAAACAATTTTGAATTTTAGACTATTCTATATGCTCGCGCCTACCTGGGGGGGGGAACTCACCACAGTTTTAGAACCACTAACTTATAGGAATTCGTACAGATAAAAACTCTCTCTCTCTCTCTGTTATCACGCCAAAGCACAAACAGATTCTGATATAGACTAAACTCTCTTCTGAAGTGACTCGATCTTTATTTCAAAGGTCATTTTTTGTACAGCCTCATTGAAATTTGTAGAAGAGTCAAGCCTAGAGCCTTCTCAAAGATACCTTGACTATACTGTATTGTTAGCTAAATTTGGTACCTAGGGGGATAAAGTCGTCTACCATGGAATCTTGTACGTAACTTATATGGTTTATGAATATTATGGTTTATAATCTTCGTTTTCAAATTTAAGTTGGGAAATGTTTCTTTCTTTTTCCTGTAGCACTACAGGAAAACGGCGAGTTACGCTTAAAACATTCATCACGGGTCACTGATTATAATAGAAATAATGTGTACGAAAAAATAGAGTTAGGGAATAAAATCGTAAGCCTAACGCAGTGTTTCTCAAACTGTGGGGGCTTCTTCTAGGGGGCGTGATAACTCTACGAGGGCTAAGCGAGTATATAAAAAAGTCGGAAACAAAAGATTATTTTTAATAATTATTAACTTACCTAAAAAAACCAACAAATACATTTTGACACAATAAAAAATAAAATAATCACTTACTTTATAACACACTTATAACTTTGTCAGTACTACACAATCTATTTTATAATTAATTTAACATTTCAAAGTTAAGGACAAGTTTAATAATTACCCATGACCCCATGAATTTATCATATATAAATGTATATGCCAACATTAACACTTATCTTGGTAATTTTTGTACGGTTTATAATTAATCTCTTAATTACTGGCTAAAAATTACGTAATTGGCTATCCAATGCCATTGTTTAGCACATAGGTAAGCATATGTGGTGTATTGAGGGGGGGGGGTAGGAAAGGAATAAATAATCAAATCCTCTGAAATACGTTAATACTTCCCAAACACTGTCAATGTCATTTTATTGCTTTCCAAAGCCGTCGGAATAATTGTAGGGATAGCAGTTCTCAGAAAAGATACACTGAAAGACAATTGCTAAGGACGGATCACAAATGGCTATGTAGCATAACATTAAGCGAGACATGAGGCCTAGTAGGATAAAATATAGTTGCCATAGTGTTCAGACATTAGAATAAAGAATATTTATTGTTCTGGAAAGTACAAAACTTGTGAAACATCTGAAAGAAAAAAAATGTTCATTTGATCTGCGTACGGAGAAATGGAACAATGCATCTAAAAGTCAGCAGGCACCTTAAAGAAAGGTATCAGTACGGGATATGTCCACCGTGGAGTGTGATGCAGCATTCCACACGTCGTACCATACTTTTCACATTATCCAGCAGCTGTTGAGGCAATTTATCCCATTCCTCTGTGAGTGCACGGATGAGGGTGTTCCTGTTTGTCGGATGACAGTTTCGACGAGCAACTTGCCTCCCCAAAGCATCCCACAAATTTTCAATGGGTTTTAGATCTGGAGAACGTGCTGGCCATACGAGACGTTGAATACCCTCGCTGTCTAAACAATCCTGAACAGCGAGTGTTCGATGACATGTTGCGTTGTCGTCCATAAATACAAATTTATCACCGACAGCACCACGGAAAAGACGAACATGAGGAAGTAGAACTTCATCAATGTATCGTTGGCCCAATATAGTCCAATTCGCAACCACATGTAGGCGCGTGCGGCCATTGATCATGATGCCGGCCCACACCATGATACTGCATGTCGGATATGGGTCCTTTCCTGGATATTTTCTGGACGATAAGCAGTACCACTCTCGCGCCAGATCAGTTGGCGTCTACAATCCGATTACAGACTGAACCTACTGTCATCTGACAATAGTACGCATGACCAGTCCTGTTCAGTCCAATTGTGATGCTCGCGACACCATTGCAAACGGGCAGTATGGTGCTGTCTGGTCAATGGGACACTAGCAACAGGTCTGCGAGCGTATAGTCATCCTCCCCTAAAACGTCTGGCAACAGTTTTTCGGGAGATCTGCTTTCCTGAGGCAGCAAGAAACTGATTTGCCACCTGCTGAGCTGTGGTGCGCCTGTTCCTTTTTGCTGATAGGACGATATATCTGTCTTCTGCAGGCGTCTTACTTCTAACATGACCTCCCCCGTGCCGTCTACTAAACATTTCAGTAGTTTTAAATGACTTCCACAGCCGTGAAACAACGCTGTGAGCGATGTCGAACTCCTGACAACATCTGTTATTTTTCGCCCTTCTTCGATCTTTCCAATAATTCGGCCACGCATAAAATCATCTATGTGATGTCGAGAAGACATGCCAAAAATTTTAAGTTCGTCTATTAAATCTTTCCTGTAAAACTTTGACTTGAAACAACAACTGTCCACACGCGTCAAAACCTTTAAAGCTCTTATGAACGCTATCACGTGATGAACAGACGTGGAAAAAAATTTGTATACTCATACTTCTTCTTACTAATATCTCGCACTTATTCTAATTTTCAACATTTTGCTTCCTTTCATTTTGTGGTTGCTATGGATGATAGTGGTATCCGTCCTTAGCAATTGTCCAGCAGTGTATTACTACGTCTAGGGGCAATTAACACACTGGCTGAGCAGGCGCTTAAATACGTTGGGGATACTAAAGGGGTTAAGGTCGTTTTGTAGGTTTAGCGTCAAAGTATACCATTATTGAATTTTATTCATCGCAATTGAATGGAGGGGGCGCGATGTGAATTATATTGAACATTGGGTCGCAAACATTGAAAGTTTGAGAAGCACTGGCCTAATTATAATACTCAGCAAATATGTCATTTGTTTTATACCTGGTACAAGTTAAGATTTGTCACATTAATGGATGGTGTGTTATTTCAAAAACCTGATTGAAAGTACAGCTAAATGGTTGAAATGTTTATAGCTAGCCCACATATATCATTCTTTAGAAATGATTTCATAAATATTTACCCTAAAATTATATGGATATTCTATAATTTATTTTTGATATTTCCCAATGTAGACTAATTTTATTCACGAAGAACATTTTAGCGAATAAATAGAGAGTTGAAAGAACATGCATGCAAATGAATCAGTGACAAATCCAGATAAACTTTTACCGGAATTAGTAATTGAAAACTCTATCAAAAGCGCGGAAACAAAATTAATTTTATATGAACGTTGCAAAGAAATAAATAAAAATCCCCGTCCTCAAAATAACATTTCGCGTTCCCAAATTGAGAATGTACTGGGAGGGTAATTAGCGACAGCTGCGGATGACATTCCAAATCTCTTTCAAAAGAGAAATTCCAGGATTTTAGTTCTTTAAAGAAAATCAGAGTTTCCATGAAATATTTCCGAAAATAATTGTTTGTCTTTCTCCGGAAAGATGCTACTGAGCGGCTTTATATATTTTGTTAAAGTATTTATATTCTAAATAATGAATAAAAAAATAATAAAATACTATGAAATTTACGAATAAATTATGAAAGACTTATGAAAAATTCTACGAAATAATATAAATGAGGGCTATGAAGCAAAAAGTATTTCATAAAATGATTACAATAATTGGTAATTATTTTTGATTTTCTTTCACCACAGAGAAAGAGAGAGAGAGTTATTTTTTAAATAAATAAAATATTCTTTCTTCTTTTCGTTGATTTAATGTAATGTTAATAGGCATCAATCTTTAATCGCATTACCTCCAGAAATTGGGATTTCTAAAATTATATTAATGTTTGTTTGCTTAAGGTATCCGTCTACGTTCGGAAACGTGATTTTTCAAAAGCATATAAATGGATAATATTTAAGATATTTAGTGTCACTTAGATAAGAAAATATAATTAAAATTGTTTTAAGAATAGTATTACAATAAAAAATTATTTAAGTAAATTATTTTGACAAAAAATGAAAATAGAATGAGCAATTTTCAAAATATTCTCCATTTGTGAAAAATGTTTCTAATATAAAATTATTTTGTCTGTATATAGCTCACAATTCTGTACAGAGGCTCAACTAGAAATTTTGAAATATATAACTTAGAAGTGGGTTTATCCATGTTTTACAATATCAGAGGGGAGAAACTTTAAGAAAAAAAAAACCCGCCTGCAATTATTTTTATTGGTTGTAATTCTAAAAATAAGGTGAATTTTTATTTTCAAAACTCATAGTTGAGCTATAGCTCTGACCTCTATACAGAGGCTCCTCTGTATAGAGGTCAGAGCTATATATACAGGCAAAATATTATTATAATAGAAACATTTTTGACAAAAGTAGAACATTTTGAAAAAAAAGGTTATTCTAAGTTAATTTTTTGCCAAACTATTGTATTTATTAATTTTTTTGTCAAAATGTCCTTAAAACAATTGTATACATATATTCTAATCTAAGTGACACGAAATATCAAGAACATTATCCATTTATGCGCTTTTTTAAAATCACAATTCCGAACGTTGTTTGATACCTTAAGAGATTTTGATTTCTTAAAAATATACGAAGGCTGTAAATTTAATAATATCAACACAAATATAAATATATTTTTAAAGAATTTACAAGTACAGTTGCATGACCTTTCTTCTCTGTATTCGCTAGCATAGATTATAACATTTTGCAAAATGCCGGGAAGCCGTTGGAGACCATTGACCAGGTGCTTATTGTTGATGATAGCGTTGGGGCACCTTAGTACGCGACGCATGGATGAAAAGTCATGAAATCTTTAACCTCGGAAGAGGTTCCTTCAACTTCGGAAACTCATCGAAGTAACAAGGACCAGTATCAGGTGAGTAGGGAGGATGTTCCAAAATTTTTTAACTGCCACCATCACAGTAGGAGATTGAGTGACATTGTTTGCGACATTACCACGAGTGTTGTCACGCAACACTCTAAGACAGCAATACTCAACATGCGGCCCACAGGGACTTTTTAAGGGGCCCGGTCATGTCCCATTGCTCTGAGAAATTCATTTGTTTATAAAAATCTGATGAGAAATTCTTTGTTAGAAAAGAAATACAGTCGAACCTCTTTATTGCGAATTTTTCTATACAGCAAACTTTTTCCTTGAACCTTGCACCATGACATTTCTACAGAGAAATGTTTTTTCTACGTAACGAACTTTTTCTTTTGGGATTCAATTTTTGTTCTCTCTCTTTTTTAAAGTATTTCTGAAAAAAAAATTCAAGTTATTCTTTCTTTAGCACATTTTATAGTGGTTATAAATCCTGAACTGGTTTTGTTAACTCGCCGAGAACAATAGAGTTCTGGACGTTTCATGTAAGAAATGTTACCTCTAATCCCCATTGCCCAGTTCACTGGAAACATCTTCGATATCCTCTTTCACAATTAGTGGAGTTGTCCAGTGTCTTAATTATAAAATAATATATGTTTAATATTATTTGGATGCATTAAATTGTAAAATATCCTTAAAATTCATTAATTTTAGTACAAAACTATTTTCTTAATATTGAAAATACAGTGAATTCTTCCGTATTCTTTCTTCTTGTTTTAATTGCAGTTTTTCTTTCTATCTCTTTGATGGGTAAAATATGTAAAATAAGCATATATTAATTTGAAAAAGGTGGGAATAATTACTTTTTTAATATATAATGTTTATGAATTTTGAACATTTAATCAAATATACATTTCCACCAAGGAAATTGTTTATTTAAGAGCAAGATTTATTTTTCAAAAGCTTTAAGAACATTCCAGAGAAATAATTTTACTGATAAAGTAGAGCTAAAAGTTTCTTTGATCATAGGTGAATTATTAAGGAAGTTTTTGAATGGAATTGTGTTCAGAAAATGAATTAAACATTATTATCTAACAAAACTTACTTTACGTTATTTATTAATTTGTTTGTTTTGAATTTTGTTTAAACAAAAACAAATTTATCGCAGCTTTTCTAAAATAAACTTAAACAAAACTGTGTAACTCCATTCCGGAATTCGGAGAATTAATCAGAAATGACAAAATAAAATCTAATTACTGCAGGGATTTAAGTTTTGTCCCCTTTATGTGACAGTCATAAAAGAGCTCTTATTTCCTCACTGCTAGTGGTGAAATATTTGGTAGCTGCCAGTTATTCAGACTAAAAAGGGATGTGCAGAGAGAGAGAGAGAGAAACGCAATATTCACGTAGATTATTAACAAGTCAGAGATCAATTTTTTGTCGTTTCAAGTAACAGTTTGACAAAAAAAAATGACTCTTAACAAGGTGCATATTTACTCCTGAAAGTGAGTAGGGAAAAAAACAAATCGTCAAAAGATGAGGAAAAAAAGCAAGATGTTTCATAGAAAGATTTTACAAGTTGGAAATCATCATCATGTTTCACTGCTGACGTCATGGTCACGTGACTTGCACGTCACGCTAAAAAGTTCGGTGGCAATTTTAAGTGATATTGTAGCATTAAGAAAACTTTTTTTCTCGCGTTTTTTTCTGAAAGATTTTTATCTTATTTTTTTCTCTTTCATCGGAAGTCTTAAAAGACCACAGACCAATAATATTCAGTTTTTGATAACCCTGTTTACTCTCAGTCACACGAAAAGAAAGTGTGTTGAGAGAGAGAGTTGTAGTAGAGGTTACTTTTTCTCTAGCAGTTGATTTTGCAGAGAATTTCCTTGCTTTTTCTTTTCATTGCATTTTTCTCGCAGGACTGCGAAAAATAACACGCATTAGGAAAAGAAACTTGAGATTGCAAAAGTGCATCGAAGCAGTTTCAAAAAAAATATTGTGTTCGAAAGTTCAGGTAAGGAACTTTTTTTTTCAAATTGGAACAGTTTTTGGTAAGGATTGAGAAGGAATTCGAAAATCAAGAGGAAAAAAGTTACCCCAATAGCGAAAAAAATGATAAAAGGAGAAATCAAATTTTTTCTTAAAATGATAGATTAGAGTGAGAAATTACTTTCAGAATTTGGAACAGATCCAGTTAGACATACAGAGAATATTCAAAGAATAAATTGAATATACATGAAAAATGAATTACATTAGAAGAGTAAACTAAAAATTATATATATAATAAAATTTAGGAACAAATTCTTCTAAGATTATCATACAATTTTATTCTTTCTTTTTAGAGATTCTTCTTTGAACTTGGTCACAATCGGTAAATTCAAAGGACTTGTACCAGAAAAAGTATTGCAAACAATTTAAGGCTACACAATTCCGTAAAAATTTCAAAAACATCGAATTTTTGTTTTGTTTTACTGTGGTCCATATCATTTGAAAGTTTGCCACCAAATTTCAAATCTGAAAACAAATTAGTTTTTAAGATAGTTTTATAAGCTTATGCCTCTCGATTTTGGTTTCTTTTTAAAGCATTTTCAACTCTTAACAACAAGAGAAAATATTTTCAAATTCATACTATTACTTGCAAAAATTTAAAAAAAATACATAAATCACGTAGCTATTTAGCGGGCAGTGGCTAATAGGTCTAGCCACATAATAAAAATTATTTCTATAAGCAAGTGGTGGATATTTAGTCCATCCACATGTGTTAATTAAAGCTAAAATGCATAAAAATCTATACAGATGGCAGCCCGATACCTTTGTTTGCATTTCATGTCCTCTAATGGGTTGTTAAAAACAGTTTTTCTTGGTGTAAATTATAAATTGTATTTTGATCCCTAAAAATAAAATTTCTGATATTTCAAAAAAAATTCGACATGTCTTAAGTGTACTTTGCTCTCTCTGAATGAACTAAGCAAATCTGCAATTAAAAAAAAGTTTTACTTAGGTTTTTCGAAATCTTTTATATGTGGATAGAGACTTAATCCACTGCCACATAGAATAGAAAATTAACCCTGAAATATTTGCACTTCCTCTACTTGAGAGAGAGCACTTAAAATCACGTGAGAATGCTGGGGGTAGGAAATATAAACAAACTTTGTTTACGATATGTGGTATGAGATTTTTGGCTTCGAAAATCTTTCATTATAGCTTTTCTGCTCGGAGAAAACGTTTGCATATTATTGATGCGCATACAATACTTTATATATATATATATATATATATATATATATATATATATATATATATATATATATATATATATATATATATATATATATATATATATATATATATATATATATATATATATATATATATATATATATATATATATATATATATATATATATATATATAATCCAATATAAAATTTTTCAACATATAACTATGTACATATACTTACACATATGTATAAATTTATACATATATATATACATATGCACAAATATATAAACAAAAATATAAAAATAAACATATAGTTATATACCTAAGATAACTAAAATTAGGAAGAAGGCACATAGTATAAAGACAAACTCCTGGCCTTAGGAACCAGGATTGCAGGTTTAAACAATTTTTGCGGCGCCAACCTTCACCTGTAATTTGTCATACTATGTACCAAGAGGAAATGAAAGAATTATATATGTAGAATTTAAATATTAAAAATCATTAAACTAAATAACATAGAAACAAAAACATAACCTACTAATTCGGAATTAAAACGATGGCCAAGAGTAAAGTAACGTGTTCCCGCCAAATAGGGGTGAGAGCAAAACCGCATAAAATTAATTGCGATACTATAATAAGAAATAAATATATATATATATATATATATATATAGATAGATAGATACTTTTAAAAAATCATAAAAATAATAATCATATAAAATTAGCGTAAAATATAAAAGAAACTCAAAAATATATATTAAAAAAATTTTTAAAGCATGTGGTGCCCTCTATTTAATAATTGTAGAATAAATTAGATATTGTCTAAATTTAAAAAAAAAAAAACATTACGAAACATAATAACAGTAAAAATTACAGTAATACAAATTGTATCATTAAAAACCATTATAAATATAATTACAAAGAAAGTTAGCAGGTTCAATACAGTGATTAACATTTTTTTTAAGATTTAAAATAAATATTATCTTTATCGCTAACTGATACATTATTGCGATAAATATAGTTAAAAATAATATTTCTATATATAGATATTGATAAATTAGAATTCCAGTAAGGCACTTTGATGATATTAAAATTAAAGGCATCTCTTTTATCATAAATATTACTATGTAGTTTCAAATCCTTAATATACAGTGATACATCTAGGTAATTTGTTTTGATTGGATTATTATTAATTTTAAGTAAGTTTAAGTAAGACGGATATATATATATATATATATATATATATATATATATATACTCTTTATTTATAGTTTTATACATATTTTAATTAGCATTTCCGTTTTTTAAGATTGTTTTACATTGCTTTTTATTATTATCAACGTAAAGTAGAATTTAGATATTGTGTAACAATGCCTTGAAAAAATTCAATTGTTCAAGAGGCCCTTCCTATATTTGAAGAATTGCCAGCAGATCTTTCCAGCAGCCTCTAATAATAGAAGAATTATGAAGATTATGCTCTAATGATAGAATGATGAAGATTATGGAAATCAAGCGCTTTCCTAGCTATAGGGGGTCGAATTCTCCTTATTTGTTTGATGAGTATATATCTCAAAAAATGTCAGTGAAACATTTCGCATATATTGTTTCACATTTTCATATTAATGATAATTCCTTACAGCCGAAGAAGGGCAGCGATAATTTTGACAAACTATATAAAATACCAAAATTAAATAAACTATAAAACGTGGATACATGCCAATTTCAATGTATATTTTAGTACGTATATATATTATATATATGTTGTACAATTATTCTATAATTATTTTATTACACTTGTACTTTTTATTTAATTGTTATTGAAATAGTTATTAGTCATAAAAAGTTTATTGTAATATGATTCATTATTTCTGTCCTAAAAAGTAAGTAAAATGTCATAAGTGCACAGTGGCTATAACGTTTAGTTACCAACCAGGAAAAAAGCTACTGATCAGGTATTTTTTGGCGACTAAATAATGTTTATAGAGGATGAGATCATTACATTTATGAAATACTTTATCACTGAAAAGTGTATTTTAGCTTTGTGCCCGTTAAAGGGTTAAAGGGATTCACTTAAAATAGTAGGCCGTGGGTAGCCTAGTGGTTAGAGCATCGGACTTCAGACCGGAAGACCTGGGTTCGATGCTCGATGCCACCAAATACCCTCCGAGTGCACACGGAGTACGGGCTCGTTCAGTCAGTGGGTCCGTAGTCTTGTGGGCTTAATCACGAGCGCAGGAACTGGAGAATATTTCCCTCCCCTTCAGTTCAACTGCAGAAATTGTGGAGGTGGAGATAGAGGTCGTGTCGCCATCTATCGTCCCTTCGGGGAGTTTCACCGAGCTAAAATCGCACTGTCACCTGTATGGTGCTCAAGGCCAACGACAGGCGTACCTCTTGCCCATGCCACGATGAATTTCGTGGGCCTCGATCTGTTTACGCCAGACAGGTGGCATTAGCCACAACAACTTAAAATGGTATTTTATATAAAAGTTGTAAAAAAGTTCAAAGATTCTTAATTTTTAAAAATTACAAAATAATGGCTGGCCAAACTGACTTTTTACTTTCAGAATCCACTTAATAATACAATATGAGTACGAAACTTAATTTTTTTTGTTGTTATTGTTTCCAAAATTTTATTTTGAAAAAGGGTGTTTAACTTAATCATTCAATAAATCTTTTGTCAATCCAGATCTATAACATGTGGCAGTTATACCATGTGTTGGTAATTAATGCCAAGGCCAAGAAGTGGATTGTTCCCAGAATTCAAATTACCTTTGTTACAAATATGATTATGAAGTCAAAATGAAAGATCATTACCTGTACCACGCGGGAGGCTAACTACTCCTTAAGGATATCTGGATTACGCATCAGAGCGTAATATGCTGTATAGGAAAATATTTTTCTCAAATTCCATCCAGAGCACTGTCGAGTAAAACGTAAAAAAATCAAAACAAGGAAAACAAGCAACAAAATGCATTCATTTGTATGAAATTCTATTAAAAATAGTATTTATTAGAAATTATGATGATTTTATAATCAACCATGTATATATATATATATTACAGTTTTATTTATTTATCATATACCAACAATGTAAGCGATTGTTGCACGATTATTTATAAACTTTGTAGAGATTCAGTTAATCACGTAAGTTTCCCTTTTGAATAACGTTTTCTGTACTGATATTTTGTAGAATCTTTCCAATTTTTTTTCTTTTTCCCGCAATTCGAACCCATTTTGCCTGAAAAAAATGTTATAAATATACTATATAAATGACTTGTCACCTCATGTGTAATGTTTTATACGTCCGCCTTTTGCTTTGTTCAGAGCATTAATTAGTTGTGAATCTAACGTAATAAGCTTCATATAATTCTCTACAGTGATTTTAGACCATGCTTTACGAATTGATATTTCTAGTTCTTTGACATTTGTTAGAAGGATATTCTATTATCTTAAATGTCTATTCATTTCGTCTTACAGATTTTTGATTATATTAATATCAGAACTTTTTGATGGCCATTTTAGATGATGAAATACACTATACACTGGTATGCAAAAATTAAGGACGAAGTCGAAAAATTAGCATATCAGCTGAACGAAGAGGTAGAGCGGACAGAAAGACCAATCAGGAGATTAAGTAAGGTGATGTACGGTAGAACATGCGCAGATATGCAGGTAGACGTAATGGGGGAGTGTCTGAGTAGTATAAAGCATGTTGTCGGTGTAAGATCAGTATTTCTGGCAAAGAGATTGCACGCCGTATAGCAGTTAAAATCACACCGAGTTGCTGCCTCAGCGAGAAATGGCGGATAAACAATCTGTTAGACGACATCTGGATGCTTTACCCGAGGTCGAATCATTGGGAAGTTAAAAAAGGCCGCAGTGTGAAGTGTGGCTGCAGAGTTCCGAATTGCTCACAGCATTGTTTCACGACTTTGGAGACAATTTCAAACTACAGGAGCAGATATCCGGGGTTCAGTAGTGGTCGTCCACGAGGAACCACACCCGCAGATGACCGGTACATTGTTTTACAGGCCAGAAGAAACAGGCTGCAGACAGCGGGAGAAATCGCTAGACACACGACACAGGCGACTTGACGACCGATATCGCGTTTTACCGTGGCCGGAAGACTGCACGGTGGTGGTCTGTTTGCACGACGCCCTGTACGGTGTGTACCTTTAACGCTTGCCCATCGGAGAAGGCGATCTCTGTGGTGCCGGGAACACCGGAATTGGAAAGACAATGAATGGGGATGAGTACTCTTTACAGAGGAGAGCAGACTCAGTTTGAGTAGCGATTCTCATCGCATACTCATCTGGAGAAAGCAGGGAAGCCGCAATCATCCCTCGAACATTATTGAAAGGGACAAGTATGGAGGTCGCGGTGTTCTCGTTTGGGGAGGCATCATGCTTGGTAGTCGTACAGACCTTCACATCTTCGACGCAGGTTCAGTCAACGGGACCCGTTATTGTAACGAGATTCTTCTTCCATTTGTGCGTTTTTTAGAAGCGCTATGGGTCTGCAGTTCCTTTTCATGGACGACAATGCACCATGTCATCGCACAGTTGCTTCCGAATAGCTCTTAGAGAGTGAGGATATTGAACGTATGGATTGGCCGGCACGATCTCCGGATCTCAATCCCATCGAGCATATATGGGATTTTCTAGGCAGACGCTTGGAAGCTCGTACCTTATCACCAGTAACGATTCAGGAACTTCGATTGGAGCTGCAAGACGAATGGGCAGCAATGCCTCAACAACTCATTGACACCCTCATTCTCAGCATAGGCAGACGCTGTGAAACCTTCCTAGCAGTCAGGAGAGATCATGTCCTCTACTAAAGACCGGATGTTTCTTGCTGGACACCCATCACAGGGATGTTTCGGCCTTCAGTCGCATTGCGCTCCATGCTACTTTTTCAATCAAGCCTCTTTTTATCCCTCTGATTTCTCTTTTAGTAAGTGTTGCTTACATATTACACATGTCCTTACGTATTGGGGATCTTACGGTATTAAATGTGTTGATTTGGAAAGCTTTTGTACAAAGTTATATTGAAAAAACCGTCTCGTCCTTATTTTTTGCACACCAGTGTAGTTATGGTTTAACCAGGTCTGTACAGTTTTGGAATGATGGGACGTAGCATTGTCGTACTGATATATTCCAACACAATCTGGAAATTAATCTTCCGTTAACAACATTTTCCAAATGGGATAAGTATTCATTCCCATTTTCGTTACCATTTATAGTAATAAGGATAAAGATCACATTCTAAAAAAATGTAAAATGGATCTGATCGCTCCATACAACATTCTACATACTTCTACGTTCAAGATTTTCTGTCATTTTGACCATAACGATGTCATTGATTTAAAGCTTCAAATACAGTTTTCATGTTAATCGTCTACTTGAAAGCCCAATAAATTTAATTTCTTTTCGTATTGTTCTGTTAGAGATCTTTCTTTCTGAGTTTAAATTGAACTCATTTGTAATTTGTAGAGTTGTTAATCATCTGAGTTTCCTATTTTTCTTCACAATCGGCTTTAATTCCTTTCTTCACGCTTTGTCATTTTTTTCTATATATGCTACCTAGATGATGAAGCGTTTGTGTTATCATTAGTTAAATAAGCTTTGTTTATCATTATTACCTTTTTGTTAAATATTCTAATTTGTTTTGATATTTTAGATACGTTCACACCATTTTGTCGCATTGAAACATTTTGCCCTCTTTTAAACTAACTATCTTTTATTGATGTCATCATAAAACAAAACAATTAGTTTTATAAAATTAAAACAATTTTAACTTTAAACAATAGAGTTGATTGCATTGATGAGTATTTTTTCTAAGATGTTAATGAATATTTTATATAGTTATAGTTTAAGGAAGAATAAAAAGTAAAATAAGTAGAAGTTGGCAAGTAATTTGACCACTTTGTTTAATATATTATCATAGAATATATTGTTACAATTTAGTCTTATTCTAATTGTTTCTACTCATTTGTGTTCATTTCTACAGTTTAATTTGTCGTATCTAATGTGATTTCAACCCTGTTTACCTGTAATATCATTTCCACTGCATTGCACGGCCCCCATGCTTTAACATTGGTTTAAATGGTAAACTCGCCAAATATTGCAGCTAGCGCCAAGTTGGCGACGGATTTGGCGACTTAATTTTTTGGCGCCAAATTTGGCGATATGTCGCCAAATGTGGGCGATAAGCTTGGCGACCATGGCAACCCTGCTCCTAATATCCCCATTGTAACCCTATTGTATTGAATGTATTACTGTATTGAGCTTTTCTCGTACGCTCCGGATTTTTCTAGACCTTTCTATTTTCTAGATTATTCTGGCAAGTGCAAGAGGTTTCTGACCGAAAGGTATAAAAGGGCCCGGGCCGGCTAGTCAGTTAGTCAGATCTCAGCTTTCATGCAAGTGATACCTCTCTGCTTGAGACGAGAGACGATTGCATAGTGCGTGTGTTATTGCTTTTATTGAGTTATTATTTTTGTGCTGAGTGTTTACTATTGTTTTTGTTAGTGTATTGCATCTGTGTTATCAGTATTTTCATCGATTGTACGTGAATTTCTCGAACTGTTCTACAATTTGTGGAGGACTGTTTTGGCAAAGAATAAAATTGTTTTGGATCCCGCTCTTCGGCTTCAATCATTTCGAACCCTCGAAAACGCAACAATTGGTGTCAGAAGTGGGATTGAATGCCAACAACAAGAGCGATGGAGGCCCAGTTCCAGACTCTTCTAGAAAAATTGTCTGAAATGAATGCCAATATGGGCGAAATGAAATCGGAGTTGACCGCCAGCATGAATGCCAACATGGGCGAAATGAAATCGGAGTTGACCGCCAGCATGAATGCCAATATGGGCGAAGTGAATACCAAGCTTACTAACGTAAACGAGCAGATCAGCGCCAATATGGGCGAAGTGAATACCAAGCTTACTAACGTAAACGAGCAGATCAGCGCCAATATGGACGAGTTGAATAACAAACTGACCGCGAACAAGGAAGAGTTGAAAAGTGATTTGAAGGGCATTGGCGACAAATTGACGACTATGGACAAGAAATTTGAAGAAATGGAAGGAAGAATCGAGTCCGTTGAAAATAAATTCGAAGATATGGAGAGCAAACTAGAGGCGAAAATTTTCGAAAAGGTAGAAGAAGTTTCCATCTCGTTCAGGAGTGACCTAGAGAAATTGAAGCAGAAAGTCATGACTGGTCAAGGGGATGAATTTAAGTTTCAAGCTCCTTTTTCCAAGCCTTCCATCAAGCTTTCTACATATGACGGAAAGTCCTCTTGGCAGGTGTATAAAACCCAATTCTCCATAGTGGCGGATGCAAACCAGTGGGACTCCCAGACCAAGGCCTGCCAGTTAGCTGCTTCTCTTCGAGCCGACGCTGCTGACATTTTGCAAACTTTGCCGGAAACACAGCGGCTGGATTTCGACGCTCTCGTTAATGCTCTGGAGTTACGCTTCGGAGAGAAATGTGTGAAGGATTACAGCAGACTCCAGCTGAAGTCACGGCAGCAGAAAGTGTCCGAAACTCTCCAAGAACTGGCGACGGACGTCGAGAGGCTTTCTCACTTGGCGTTTTCTGACTGTCCGACTGAAGTAAGAGAAGTCCTGGCGCTGCAACACTTCATCGACGGGGTGCGTGATCCGGAAATCAGAAAGCTCTCCGAATGGCGGATCTCAAGGACTTAAAGGGGGCCCTAGTGTTTGCTATGAAATTCGAGGCAGCCCAGCAAGCAACACGAAAGGACAGACACCCCATACGAGCCGTCAACGAATCGGACACGTCGAACTCAAGTGTGGAGCGGTTAGAGCGACAGATGAGAAGCTTTTTGAATAGAGTTGAGTCTTTGATGTCCCAGAAAGCAGACGGGAAGAAGACCCTTAAATGCTGGACCTGCGGTCGAGAAGGGCATCTGCAGAGAAGCTGCCGGGCACGCCAAGGCGCTGAAACTAATAAGCGCCTTCCAGAAGGAGGTGTCGGAAAACTAATTAATGACCATCTCGTGGGGCGGAGGTTGCCAGATTTTGGAAAGCCCCACATTCCAGTGTGTCAAATTTCGACAAAGAGTACCGGTGAGAATGGAATTTTATAATGGGACATGTTAACGAGCTTCCTGCAACATGATCATCGATACAGGAGCCAATGTGTCTATCATTCGGAACGATCTGGCTCAAAAATTAAAAGAGAAACTCCTCTGGACCCGCCCCGCGTGGTGCTACAGACCGTGACGGGGGAAAAGATTGATATTCACGGAAAATTAAAAGTCAAGATCAGGTTTGGAGACACTACCTACCAACATGCTGTGTATGTCGCAGATATTGCAGACCCTTTCATTCTTGGACTGGACTTTCTAAAGGAGCATGGTTTCACTCTAGACTTCAACAAGAACGAATTACGTTCCATACACGAAGAAGTCACTATATTCAAAATTAAACACAGGACAGAATCTATTCGACAGGTAACCGCTAACGAGAATATTACCATTCCCCAAGGACTGAAATCATAGTACCTGGATACATCGGTAACGATGTGAGTTTCAACTCTGGCCTAATTGGAACTGCGGAAAATAAAGCGAATGGATTGCTAATAGCTTCGACGCTAGTGGACCTTTCCAGAAAAACTATCCCGGTAAGAATTTGCAACGTAACTGAAAAACCTAGAGTGTTCCAGAAAGGTGAAGTGTTGGCAACCTGCAGTCCAGTAACGTGTGTCTGCAAAAGTTCGAGCTTGCTCCTATCCAACTCGCCTCAACAGTTGACTCTGACCTTCTAGAAAATGCTGAATTGTCCCCCGAACAGAAAAGCTCCGCAGAAAGACTGTTCCAAGAATTTGAAGACGTGTTTTCTAGAAACAGTAGCGATATTGGCCATACGACAGTGACACAACACAGAATTGATACAGCAGACCATCCGCCGATTAAACAGCACCCAAGACGCTTGCCGTTTGCTAAACAGGAAGAGGTCGGAACACTACTACGAGAGATGCAGGAAAATGACATCATAGAACCGTCTTCGAGTCCGTGGGCATCTCCAATCGTCTTGGTTCGTAAGAAAGATGGCTCCACAAGATTTTGCGTGGACTATCGAAAACTTAACGACGTCACCAAGAAGGACAGCTACCCTCTTCCAAGGATAGATGACACCCTGGATACCCTTTCCGGTCATAAATGGTTCTCGACTTTAGATTTAAAGAGCGGATACTGGCAAGTGGAGATCCATCCCGAAGATAGAGAAAAACAGCATTCACTTCCGGCCAAGGACTATGGCAGTTCAAAGTCATGCCGTTCGGGCTCTGCAATGCGCCAGCTACTTTCGAGCGCCTGATGGAGACCGTGCTAAAGGGTCTGACTTTTGAAGCTTGCCTTATTTACCTGGATGACGTCATAATAGGAGGGCGTACGTTTGAAGAACATCTTCAAAATATCCGGAAGGTGTTATCAAAATTAAGCGACGCTAACTTGAAGCTAAACCCTTCAAAATGCAAGTTCTTCCAGAAAGAAGTCAATTATCTGGGACATATCATCTCTGCAGAAGGTGTTCGTACGGACCCCGAAAAAGTGTCCGCCGTAAAGAATTGGAAACGCCCTGAAAACCTCCGTGAGCTGCGAAGCTTCCTGGGACTATGTACTTATTACCGAAAGTTTGTGAAGGGTTCTCTAACATCGCAAGACCCTTGCACAAGCTAACAGAAAGTAAACAAAAGTTTCAGTGGACAAAAGAATGTGAAGATTCCTTCCTCCAGCTTAAAGAAGCTTTGACGTCTTCACCGATCTTAATATATCCACAACCGGACAAGCCATTTATCTTGGACACTGATGCCAGTAATGAGAGTGTCGGAGCAGTATTATCTCAGGAAATAGATGGCCAGGAACGAGTCGTAGCTTATTGGAGTAAGTGTTTATCGAAACCGGAAAGAAATTATTGTGTCACTCGAAAAGAGCTACTGGCTATTGTGAAAGCCATCGAGCATTTCCATCACTATCTCTATGGCCAAAAATTTCTTCTACGTACCGATCATGCCTCTTTAACCTGGCTAATGAATTTTAGAAATACTGAAGGCCAGGTAGCCAGATGGATACAACGCCTCAACGAGTATTACTTTGACATCAGACATCGTAAAGGCTCCTCGCATGGAAATGCTGATGCCCCTTTCAAGAAGACCATGCCCAGAAAATTGTCGTCATTGTTCCAGAGTAGAGACCAAATATGACTATGCTATACGCCAGATAACAACTTCAACAGCGACGCCACCTGATCCCTGGAGTGACGAGAAAGTTCGAGAAGACCAGATGGCGGATCCTGATATTAAACCCCTTATAGAGTTTATGGAGTCTTCCAGCAATAAACCAAGTTGGCAGAACATCTCGGCTTATAGTCCTACAACTAAGCAGTATTGGGCCCTCTGGAATTCTCTACATCTCAGGAATGGTGTTCTATACCGAAAATTCGAATCAGAGGATGGAAAGACATTCAGGTGGCAATTAGTACTTCCTCGATCTCGTATCCCAGAGGTACTCAAAGAATTGCATGGCAGCCCAACAGGAGGTCATTTCGGCGTCATGAAAACTTTGCACCGAGTTCGAGAGCGATTCTTCTGGGGTAAAGTGAGAGCTGACGTGGAACAGTGGTGCAAGTCCTGTGATGCCTGTGCAGCTCGGAAGGGGCCAAAGATACGTAGCCGAGGGAAGCTGCATCGCTACAATGTTGGAGCACCCTTCGAACGTATCGCTTTCGATATCCTGGGACCTCTGCCAAGGACTGCGTCTGGTAATAAGTACCTACTTGTTGTCATGGACTACTTCACGAAATGGCCCGGAAGTGTACCCCATTCCGGATCAGGAAGCCCCCACCGTAGCGGAGGCTGTAGTGCAGCACTGGATATCGAGATATGGGGTACCTCTTCAACTTCATTCCGATCAGGGAAGAAATTTCGTCTCTGCGGTATTGAAGGGGGTCTGTGAACTACTCGGAATTGACAAGACCAAGACCACACCTTTGCACCCACAGTCAGATGGCATGGTGGAGAGGTTTAATCGTACCATCCTGAATAACCTCTCACTGATGGTCTCCAAGAACCAACAAGACTGGGACCAGAAAGTTCCTCTCTTTCTGCTAGCGTACCGCAGCGCCGTTCACGAGACTACCGGATATTCACCATCCCAGATGCTTTTTGGCCGAGATCTTCGTCTCCCTTGTGACCTGCTGTTTGGTCGCCCTCCGGATACACCTTCATCGCCTGAGGAGTACGTGCAGAATCTCCAGGCACGTTTTGAAGATGTACACCATTTGGCTCGAGAACGGATCAACCTGAGGACGGAGAAGATGAAGACTCGGTATGACACAAAAGCCACAGGACATCAATTCAAGGAAGGTGACAAGGTGTGGTTCTACAACCCGACTCGACGCAAAGGACTTTCTCCTAAGCTACAATCGCATTGGGACGGTCCTTATACAATTTTAAAGATAATAAACGACGTCGTAATCCGGATCCGTAAGTCAACGAATTCGAAGCCTAGAGTCGTTCATTACGACAGGCTTGCTCCATATTATGGCCATAATTCTCAGTGTGTCAATTATCGTGTAATTTATTTTGACCATGGTCTTGTATAAATAAGTTAGTGTGTAAATAATCTTGTAAATAATTTTGTATATTGTTTTGAAAGTGTTTATTTTCTACTATGCATTACGTGTTTATTTTGTACTATGCATTAGGTGTTTATTTTGTACTATGTATTACATGTTTATTATTGCATATTCATTTAATTGTTTTTAATCAATTGCTTTATTATTATGTTAACGTCTGATGAAGGGTTGTACTGCCCGGGACGTGCAGTTCTTGAGAGGGGGCAATGTTACGAATTTAGTCTTATTCTAATTGTTTCTACTCATTTGTGTTCATTTCTACAGTTTAATTTGTCGTATCTAATGTGATTTCAACCCTGTTTACCTGTAATATCATTTCCACTGCATTGCACGGCCCCCATGCTTTAACATTGGTTTAAATGGTAAACTCGCCAAATATTGCAGCTAGCGCCAAGTTGGCGACGGATTTGGCGACTTAATTTTTGGCGCCAAATTTGGCGATATGTCGCCAAATGTGGGCGATAAGCTTGGCGACCATGGCAACCCTGCTCCTAATATCCCCATTGTAACCCTATTGTATTGAATGTATTACTGTATTGAGCTTTTCTCGTACGCTCCGGATTTTTCTAGACCTTTCTATTTCTAGATTATTCTGGCAAGTGCAAGAGGTTTCTGACCGAAAGGTATAAAAGGGCCCGGGCCGGCTAGTCAGTTAGTCAGATCTCAGCTTTCATGCAAGTGATACCTCTCTGCTTGAGAGACGATTGCATAGTGCGTGTGTTATTGCTTTTATTGAGTTATTATTTTTGTGCTGAGTGTTTACTATTGTTTTTGTTAGTGTATTGCATCTGTGTTATCAGTATTTTCATCGATTGTACGTGAATTTCTCGAACTGTTCTACAATTTGTGGAGGACTGTTTTGGCAAAGAATAAAATTGTTTTGGATCCCGCTCTTCGGCTTCAATCATTTCGAACCCTCGAAAACGCAACAATATATATCTTGCCATTTTGAAATCATGATGCTGGCGTGTCGCTCCTTTTACAATGCGGTTTCATCTTTATCTTCTGAAATAACACTGGCATCTTTAGGTTGAATGAATTTTTATCACTGTCATGAATAAAACACTCGAATGCTGGACTGATAGCTCATCTAACAAACTTACAATTCCATTGCTCATTAGGATACGTTAATTAGTTTAGATTCTGAAACGTTATCCGCTACACAGTTCACATCCCAAGATTATTTTTAATAATAGGTCAAGAAATTCAAAAACCCATAAATTGCAACTAATTACTATATATAACCTTCACTTCACAGCAACACCAGCAAACATATCCAAAATATAAGGCCAATTAAAGTGGATGATATATATTGCGGCATTGCTTTTCTCGCTTCACCGTATGATTGACACCTGAGACGCATCCCTCGTCTATTATCTATGATCCAGCTCGATTTGCTTCTTAGCAATAACACATTATCATACATTGTAGCATGATCACCAGTCAACGTGTAGATATATTTATGGTATCCGACTACGTTCGGAACCATGATTTTTCAAAAGAGTATAACTGGATAATATTTATGATATTTAGTGTCACTTAGATTAGAAAATGTATATAAAATTGTTTTAAGAATAGTATGGCAATAAAAAAACTATTTTACAATATTTTGAGAAAAAAATGAACATAGAATGGCCCATTTTCAAGATATTCTCCTTTTATAAAAATATGCTTCTTTTATAATAATATTTTGCCTGTATATAGGTCAGACCTCTGTACAGAGGCTCAACTAGAGCTTTTTGAAATATATAACTTAGAAATGGGTTTATCCATATTTTACGACAACAGAGGGGAGAAATTTTAAGAAAAAAAGCCGATAATTATTTAAATTGGTTGTAATCGTGAAATAATGTAAATTTTTCACAAATCGTAGTTGAGCCTCTGTGCAGAGGTCCGAGCTATATACAGGCAAAATATTACTATAATAGAAGCATTTTTAACAAAAGGAGAACGTTTTGAAAAAGGTTATTCTAAGTTACTTTTTTGCAAAAATATAGTATTTAAATATATTTTTTGTCAAAATGTCCTTAAAACTATTATATCATGAAAATTATCTATTCATGCGCTTTTTTAAAGTCACGGTTCCGAACATAGTCAGATACCCTAAGAAAGGTTTGGATGTTCGTTTTCAAAACTTCTCCCCAATAGCATTTTAATTCTACATCACTTAGCGACTCAAGTCATACAATATGAATTGTTGATATAATAGCAGTATTTGTTGTTTTAAATAGCTGATTGGTTAAATATCACACTATATTCAAGAATAATTTTGCATTTGTGTGTACTGGAGATACTGTAGTATAAGGATATATTTAGCTCCTTTCATACAATGTACTAATTCCTCGTTTCACTTTCTTTAGACTATCCCACTTGCACGAAAATATATTTAAAAAACATCATACTGTTCTCTGTAGATAAAAATCAAGTTAGATGCCCGAAAAAATCGTCTTCTCAATAAACGTCATGATCGTGTAATGCACAAAAAGTTCAAACTAATATCAAATAACTGATGCAGAAATATGTTTTACTTATGCGATATAAGCAGTTTTTTATTAATAAATTAATCGTAATTCTAAATTATAAATTGTAAATAATTAATTAAATGAAGATATAAATAAGTTTTAAATGAAAAGTAAGAATAATCAAACAGAAAAAAATTGTTTAACTCATGGAATCACTAATAATCAGTTTTTTAAAGAAAATTCAGTTTATTATACCTTTAAACAAATAACACTTTAAGCACTCAATAAAAAATAAATTAAATAGAAATATTTTGAAATCAATGTTAGAGATTTGGTTCAGAAATACAAACATATTTTATATTTTCCTTAATGAGCTTTCCATTGATAAGGATTTCGATATTGTTTTAAGGGTCGCAATTATTCGATAAGGAAAGCTTAGTATGCTTTTGGAAATTGTAATTAGTAATTATAATTTTGAAGTGAAATTAATGTCTAGACAAGTTAATGATAATTTAAAGACATGTATTTATGTATATATCAGAGAATTAATTATGCATTTAACTACAGTAAATGCTGGGTAAATTTAATGTTTCAAAATAGGAATACAAAATGTATCATGGGGTTTTAAATACACGTGTTACCAAAAATTTAAGGAAAGTATCAGGAACAGTTTAATTATACAGCCACAAATTATTAAATATCCACACAAACTATGCAATACACATACAAAGTAATGCTGAATCAGTATATGGTATGTAAATTGTTGAAGTTTCCATTGTTTGAATTCATTACATACGTATAAGAGCATTATCCGCTTTTACTGTAGTAGTGAAACTTCGAAATTGCTATTTTCAAATATGAGTATTCGAAATAATTTAGCTTAAGAATTATGACGGTGGTAGTTGGGTAATAAAGAGCAAAATTAAGTAACTTCTACGCAACAAGGTTGCTTATAATGTGAGCTCTCTTTTGCAACTCATAAAATAAAAACTGCATTTTTAACATTAGAATTAGCTACTTGAGTAGCTGAAGAAGGAAACCTAAAACAACCATAGGAAGCCTAGTGTTCGGATGTATACGTAGGGCTTCCTCGATAAGTCTTGCATGCAAGAGGTTCTTCAATGTCAGTACCTCTTACAGGATGAATCAAAACTGAAAAGTTTAATTGGGTATTGCTCACCAGTTACTTAAAATGTTAATCATTCGCGACCTGCAATACTTAATAAAAGTCAACATGTTACTCGCGCAGTAATTCATAAACATGTTTGATCTTCTATTATCCCAGTCATATCCATGGAACAGAAAGATTTGACACAGCCAGTGTATGTGTGTCTTCCACTATTTGTTTGGATGACCGTACTGATTTGTATTTTTCCTTAATAGGTATAAACAATTCTTTTTAAAATGAACATCATTTTAGATCACATCATTTGTTCGTACGCATGTGTAATAAGTTGCTCCAACATCCACTAAGTAAAGATTACAAAGTACAATTCAGAGGTATGCAAAGATTAGAGTTGTGCCATACATACCACTTTGGTACACTTATTTGTGAGAAGATTATTTTCTGTATTAGTTGGCAAATAGTAGCATTTTTGAAGTGATCATGACATATGTGCTTCACTGATTCCAATTCCTCCACTGGACCTCTCTCCAAGTTTTTCAAACTGCTTTGCGTAACGTTTTAACTTATTTTTATTAAATTTCAACTGGTAGAAATTAAACAAACACAATGTTTATTTTTTTATTTAATTTGTAGAGTCTAATGTGAATTAACATACAGAAAACAGGAAAAAAAAACATTTATGTGATGGAAAATATTTCAACGATTTGTGCTGATATCTTTCTAGTAAGGTATAAAAACAGTTCATAATTATTATGCTGAAATAAGAAGCCACATATATCTTCCAAAAACGTTTTATAATCAACCAGAACTGATTTCAACATAAACGACAAACCTATTTTGGTGTATGACTTTGATTTGAAAGCGAAATAAAAAAAAATAACTTTAAATATTAAAGCAACTGCTTAGCTTTTCTTTTTATTTAGTCTTTCTGAAGTTTTTAGGATACAATAAAATAGCATATTCAAAACAATATAACCACATAAACTGACACAGCATTATTTTTTCTATTTAAAAACCGCTTCGAATTTCGATTCTACTCGTCAATATCACAAAAATTATCATTACAAAATAAAACATTTTTTAAGCTACATACAGAATCTATAAATCCAATTTAAAATTATTTTCGCTGCCTAGGATACTTTTATTCTTATTTACAATATCTTTTTATTTGGAAAATACAATGATAATAAGTACATCAAACTGTAACATAAGCAAACCATTCTCATTATTTCAGCCAGACAATTCTTATGTCGCCATTATTTATCATGCTCGTCTTATTTAGATTTATATTATGTTATTTTCTTCCCTGGAACAATATGTGCATTTTATCATAAGAGTACATGACAAACTTCATCAATGAGAAGGTCAAATAATACATTCAAGATGATAAAGTATATTGCAGATGGTCGGCATCTATCCTCAAATTGGGTGACTGCTCATTGTATTGTTCTTTTCTGCCAGATATATATCCCAATTACTCATTCTTCAATATTCTAGACACTTCACACTTCCTTATCTCTTACGTTTGATTGGACCATTGAGTGTGTGTACTTCGAAGGTATAGATTATGGTGGTTATATATTTGATTATGATCCATCATTATAGTTTTATTCTTTCTTAGTTTCTTCGTAAATCATTTGCTTTATTAAATGTGAAGGATTTAAACAAATCAAAAACTGGAGATGTATTAAATCTGTGAGATGTCACATAATGACAATGAATGGATATCTGTGACTGGATTGTGAGTAGTTGCATGAATTTTACTATTGTTAGATTGGCCATCATTTTAATTTTATTTTTAATTTTAATGTCTATTATTTAATACGAATGAAGCATAAATAAAACAATGAACTGAAGTTATATATAATTTCAGTGGGTGGATGTATAATCTCTGTTAGTATTATGTTCTTTGTTCTGCTATTTTTCTACATCAGAAAAAATAATATAAATATTTATGTTGGTGAAAGCCATTTAACTTACAGCTACTTTTGCTTTTAATATTATTTGCTTAAAAACGAAAATGCTTTGTATGGGAAAGTTTTGATCATACATTTGCCGACTTATTACTAATCTTGTATAGTTATCTAGTTAAATGTATGAATAAGGAAGTCGTTTTTAACTCTAAAAGACTATTGGCTAGTATCAAAATCCCCCTTCTGCTACCCGGAAGCTTTCGATGGATTTCTTATTTTAGAACATTTGTTCTGTTAATGCAGCTGGTCCTGAGATGATACTTCATTTTCTAATGATTCATATCATGTTACGTGAAAGTTTTGAGTTCCAAATCTATATTTAAAGAATTGAAACTACTTTTATATAACGGAGTCTCATATTTTTAACTATAACCCACTCACATACTTATAGTTTTCAAACTGTAGTCTTCAGTCGTGAATGTAGTGGCATTATATGCATTGCACTTTCACATATGTAAAAGAAAAAGCTGAGTACATGCAATATCAATCTATTTAGTTTATTTTAAGTATTTTGTTTGGTGTTTTAGGTATGCCATAATTTTTTAATTAATTAACGCGTGGTTTATTGGTGATTTTATTAACAGAATTAAAACTGTGTTCCTATGCTAAAACTAATGGAAATTTGTTTTTTTCTAAAAAAAAAATCTATAAATACGAGGAAAGAGATTCACACACTAATTCACTCATCACGAAATCTCTCAAACTATTAGACCTACAATCCGTGAATTTGATAGGCACTTTTCTTTTGTAAAGAAGAGATCAACCAAGAACGAGAGGTTTACAAAAATCGATACCCAAGAATTTTCTCTATGCAGATATTGACAAAAATTCCCGATTGTCTTATTCTTTACTATTATATCTACAGACTCAAAACTTAACATACATGTTTCTTTTGTTGGGTAGAAATCTGCTAAGAACAGATTTTGTGGAAATTGACTCACAAAGAAGAAGAGAGAGGAGTTGAGGGAACGTAACAGACAAAAATGTCATGTTTTTGAGCGATGAGGCACACAGATTGAAATTTGTCAGGTATGTTTATTTCTTCCAGTAGAGATCCACTAAGAATAGTTTTTCCAGAAATCGATTGTGAAAGATACATACAGGAAATTCAAGGGCTCACATGACTCTTAATAGATATCCGTACACTCGAAAAACACATCCTTCTTCAAACCAATATAATTTAGAAATAAAACGAAACAATAAGTTGAAAATTGTACCACATCATAATCATATATATATATATATATATATATATATATATATATATATATATATATATATATATATATATATATATATATATATATATACATTATTCCTCAAATTTTCGGAGAATTCGAGAAAAATTTAAGCATGTTATAAAGAAAGAAAAATTGGACAATTTTTCAAAAAAATATGAAAATCAGTATTTTACACCGCGCAGGATTCTGAAGTACAAAATTGATCAAAATTTACAAAACTAATTTTACATGGTGAAAAATATTCACTTTAGAAGTTATACTAACTTTTAAGAAATTTGGTGAGAAAAAAATATTTTTAAATACAATTTTTTTTTTTACGAAAATTTTTAAATTTTAAGAAAAAAATTACGTAAAATTCAAATAAAAAAATTCTATTAATTTTTTTGGAAAATTCATGTATAAGTTATGCAGAGCCTTATTTTGAACACGTGTATTCAATTTCAAATTGATACCAAAAATATTTTTAAGAAATCCTGTGCAGATGCTAAAATTTTGTTTCGTAAAAAATGAAGTTAAAAATAAGAAAGAGATAGGGTTTTCGCGCGCTTAAGTTTCACTAATTATTTCTGAATATTGCATATTTCGGAAGTTTTTTAGTATCAACACAATTTTGGTACCAAAATGCTCAGAGATAATATATATATATATATATATATATATATATATATATATATATATATATATATATATATATATATATAAAAGAAATATGTATTATTTATCAAAAACAAGAAATAATAGATAAAGAACATAACAAGAAATAGCATAATAAAAATATAAAAGCAGAACATGAAAAACAAAATTATAGAGAAATAAAAGAACTACAAAAAAAAGCAGAACCTAGCGAGTCAGAAAGCAATTTTGGACTTAGGACCGAATAAGTGGGGTTAAACTAGTTTAAAGGCGCCAACCTTCCCTTTGCAACTCGGTAGGAAAATCAAATAAAATAAAATAAACAAAACTTCAGAGTATGGATAACTCAGAGAGCATGATAAAACCAATCACTACTATTATGTAACAAACTCTCCCAAAACTCTTAATGCAGAAAAATCACAAAATCACAAAATAATTATGTAAGAAAAGTAGAAAAATGCTAAAACAATTACATAAGAAAAGTATCATTCAAAAATCAATTTAACAAAATTCTTTACTCACAAAGCTTTTACGAAGAGAAACAAGCATCTTGCCATTAATGAAAGTCAATTATTCACTAAGTTAAAAAATTCGAAAATACATAACCACATCTTTTGAGCTTACTTTTTTAAACCAGCCAGAAAAGACAAGTATAAAATGACGACAATAAAATATGGTAAAATTTGAATTGGTTGATTGTCAAAAATGTATATTTGCTAGGCTCTAATTTGGTTGGTTGTCAACAATGTGTAAGATGTTCAAGATGTGTGTGAAAAAAAAATGTAAACTATGATATGAGTGTTATGATATAATCTTCACAGCAAGACCACTAACATGTTGACTTTGAAAACCTATTGTTGTGTGGTGGATTTGGAATATATATATATATATATATATATATATATATATATATATATATATATATATATATATATATTTATTATTTTTTTAAAAAAATGGAAAAATTTGCAATTTCAGAGTCCTGTAAGGCCTTAAATATTTACTGAAAGATGATAGTAGGAAACACTGGGTATTTTAATTATATATATTTATATACTTTTGCGGTTTTATTTACTAAAGTATTATTTGCTTGAAAAATTTTTTCTCATTTGTGAACTTTATTTAAAACTATTTAAAGATTTGACCACATATATTTTTTTCTTTTTATCTCGATTAATATGGTTTTTTTAATCCTTTGCAATCGATTGCTATGTGGGCTAGCATAAACGTGTGCATATGTGTGTGCTTGCACAATGATTCATCACATTCTTCGCAACTAGTGGTTGGACATTCTAAGCATCAATCATTCTTATGTATCCATGAGGCTTACGGGGAACCTTATGGTTGATGCGGAAATCATTAAAGTGTCCGAGACTTCATTTCTGACCCGCCTTAGGTGTCGACTCCACAAAAAAATGCACTTTTAACAAGGTACACATTTATTCGTGAGCCGTCATAAAAAAAGCAAACCGATGAAAGAAAAGAGAGAAAAAGTAGTTGCTTCAGGAGAAAGCTTTTAAAAGTTGGAGACATTAATCATGGTCCGTTGCTTACGTCACGGTACGGCTATCACGTGAGGAGTGACGTCACACTGAAAGACTTAGCTGCCATCTTAAGTGATATATGTTTTGTCGGGATTTCTTTTTTCTGTGGCAACCTTTTTTTTTCTTCCAAACTTTTAAAAGACCGCAGACCAATATTAGGGTGTTTTCAGTCAACATTATTACTCTCAGTGGGAGGGGGCCAGGGAAAAGGGGAGCGATAAGACCAATGAAATAAAAGAAGACATTTTTTTTTGTACTCTTGGATTTTTCAACGTACTTTTCTGTGAACTTTTTTCCCCTCAGACTTGTAAAGAGTATGTTGCATTAAAAAAAATGAACTCAGGATCGTAAAGTGCAAGAGACGCTTCGAAAAGTTGGAGAAAACTTTTTTTTTTTCAAAAGTTGTTGCGAGGAGATTTTTTTTCCTTTCAAATTCGAATTATTTTTAAAAGAAATAAGAACGAATTCGAGAGCCAGTAGAAAGAAATTTACTCCTAGGTTTCATTATGAGAGGAAGGGAAAATGTGTGAGCAAAACAAGAAAATGTAATTTCTTCCGAAAATGATGGATTACAACTTTCGAAGTTTTCAAACGGATGTAATAAAAAATAACATATCAAAGAGCAAACTGGTAAACATTACAATAAAGAGATTTAAAGAAAAAAATTCGAACTAAATGTTCCAGATATAGATAGTTAAAAAATGAAAGCATAGTGAACTCTTATAAAACACATAAGGTTTTATTTCGATATACAGGTTTGAAAATCGTGTCCGGTATAAGATTATCCATTATAAAAATTTTTTTAAAAATTCTATTTTAATTAATTTTTTATCATTTTTTAAATTTGTAGATAATAATATTCTAATTTTTAATGAACAAGACACTTCATAAACAAAACTTAAATGATTTAAAAACTTGTCCCTGTGAATCAACGTTTTGAATAATTTCCTGTGCTGTTAATTATATTTAAATAAAAATACATTCATAATTATTAAGGTCTTTTTAATTAGATTTTAATCTATTTTTTGTTCCATTTAATTTTTACCAATCAGAACGATGAAACTTTGTAAGAATTTGCTTTTGTGTTAGCCGCCTTGATATGTTTCAAAGGTTTCTTCAAATAATTTTAATTTCACAATCATTTAAACTGTGTCGGTTAATTTTACAAAGAGAAGAGATGCTGCGTCTTTTTCAATCGTAATTTCCTTTTCTTTAAAAAAAAATACTTAATTGGCAGCAAGCAACACATTCTTTTCAGATTCCATTGAAACAAACAAGTATATGGAAATAACATGCTCACAGGGAAACTGCAATAAATGAGGGTCAAGTTTTAAACATAAATTAGACAAAATAATAAACACCTTTAGTGGAGGCGTTACGCAAGAAACCGTCTGGATATATATGAAGGATTAGACTTTTATTTTTCTACTTTCTGTAACTCCTACTAGAAAAGTTACATCTAACAAAACATATACAAATTTCATGCACACTCTGAGCAAACAATGAAAGCAGTGTTCCTCACTCACAGACAACCAATTAGAGAGCTAGATTACAGTTCTCCCCTGTAGACACACCCATTGGACTAATCCACTTAGCCAATCACAATGAATTCTCTAGAAGCATGTGACGATTTCCATCTTCGTCATTTTAACACGGAATATTTCTAGGTACCTAATTGAGGGTTGCTACGAAACGCATGTTCCTGAAGACAAATCGCAACTTTAAAAAATATCAAACATTCCCTCTTTTATTTTGACTTTAAAATTTTGATATTCAGCTCCGGCATTTAAAAAGAGTGACATCATGACCAAATAGATAACTAAATCAATATCTCTCTCTCCTGACATGTAATTAATTCGATATATATGTATATATATATATATATATATATATATATATATATATATATATATATATTTATGTTATACTTTAATTTCCTAAATAACATTTAATTTTAATTTATTAATATGGAATGCTTGGTTTTATAATTTGAATTACTTATTTAATTGTTGAATTTAAATTGAATTCAGGGGGAATTTCATACAGATAAGTTATTTTAAGCACAATCAGAGATACCCTTATCTACCAGCCTAAAAATATATACTTATATATGTATATATATATATATATGCGTGTGTACATGTGTGTGTGTGCATGTGTATAAGATACTGACGCTGTTTTTTTAAAGCTCCAAAGACTAATTTTCCCAGTAGAGTGCAAGCCAAAAGATTTTTGGCAAAATGTTTCATGTAGGGGAGGATATTTAAAAAATTCTGGCATCTATTTTTTTTTTTTTTTTTTTTTTACATTCTCTTCATATACATTTCCGTTGAGATAAGGAAAAAGTAGAAATTACTTAACATAGAGGAAAACGTACAGCTATTTCTTTCTTTTTTTAATTAACTTTCAAAGTTGGAAAATTTGAACTGATTTTTTTTGTTTTTTATATCTTTCATTTATTTTTATGTTTTTCAATTGGTCATTTATTTTTTCTTTGTTAGTTCTCGACATTATAGAAATGCAATAGGAAAAAGTAAAATGGAAATAAAAAGAAATTTGTAACACCATGTTCTCAAAAGAAAAAGTAAGTATTGCAAGTAAAAGGGAAAACTTTTCTCTCCCATCAGGCTCTTTTACCGTATCGTTGAAAATATTGACGTTCTCGAACTATATTTAGACCTTTAAAGCGATATATTTCTTTGGCATGTAGACGAGGTGATAGTTGTTCCTTAAAATGCAAATAGGGTGTATGCATATTTTTCATCGTAATTCGCAACACAACAGTGTGACGAAGGGATGCTTTTAAGCTCTCTAAGCGAAAACAAGTAAACGTTGGAAAGTACTATTAAACTTACTTTAAATAGCAAAGATGTTCAGTCTTCTGAGAAAAGTACACTTTTGCCGTTAGGATAAATGAAACATTAAAAACTAGCAAGTTTAAAGTGATGCGATTGGATGAAGTTAGAATGTAGGATGAGTTTTTAAAGTTTAAAAAATTGGTAGTGTTGCAAGTAGGTTACATTTTTTCCTGCAAATTTAAGAAATTGAACTTTAAAGCTCCTAAATGTTCTAAGATACATAGTTTGCATAAAAATATGGAAATACAAAAAAACCAGACCACCATGACTAATATGATATAAGACAAGGGTAGCGAACCCGTTTATGGATCAACGTGCCATTTTTTTTCTAAAGAAAAGCTTGTTGAGGTACAGACGTGCCATCAAACAATTTTGACTTGTGATTATTGGGAAAATAATAAATAAAATACTGACAATATATACAACTCTGTTTACTACGAAAAAATATATTTTTCACTGCATAGTTATAAATGCTTTAGTTATACGTGTAATTCCAATTAAAGTAACTTTAGTCTAACATCTGTCGTTGCGGATTGGATGAAAAAATAACTTGTATTAGGATTGTAAGATGTTACTTTTAGTAGAATGCATGCTGAATTTGAGTCATCTGCCAAATGGTTTCTAAGCAATTCATTGTTTTTGAAGTGCCTCACTTCTTTGATATGATTTGTGATTTGTTTAAAAATTCCGTTTTACAGACGATGTTCTGCATACCTCTGTTACAGAACATAAAACACACATGGCTCGGTTCCCTTTACTAATAATGTCATGTTTCTTGGTCTACCAAATTTGAAATTCTTTGTTACACTAACTATTTTTCACTTTTTTTTTTGCAGAACTAGCCTTGTTAAATAACAGTTAAAAATCGTAAATATAACACAGATAAACTTTAAAATAAAGTTGTGTCAATGAAATTGGCTATGCTACATGTGTAGACAAATTTTACATCATACGCAATTGTAATCTGCGACGTTACTAGGGCAAGGCAATAACGTACGATTGTGCTCCCCACGGCCGCACAACCAATTACTGTTACCAATTCGTTTGTTCGAAATACTTCATAGTGAACTTCATAGTGCAAACCATTTTTATCACCAGCGTGCCAAAAATATTATTCCACGTGCCATCAATGGCACCAGTGCCACTGGTTCACCATCCCTGATATAGGAAAGCTGTTGTCATTTAAAATGTCTAACAATGTTGAAACAGTTAAATGCAGTTCCTTTATACTGTTTTCAATGTGGGAGCAGTCACGCAGTGCACAGTGTGAACCCAACCTTACGAAATCATTAATCCACTTTTTTCGGGAGCGGAAAACGTTTTCTTATCATCTTAAGGTACTTGGAGTGTCTGAATTCACCACGTGACCATTTTTGTTCCAAAATGTTTTCCATGAACATCATACATTTCTCCCCAGTGAACGCCTTAGTGGTTTTGATTAATGTGTTGTGCAACATTGAATTTTATAATTGTAAATGAACACATTATAAGGAAGGAAATGGACATCTGTGTGACCTATTTGATAAAGTTGAAATTTATCAAGCAAGAGAAGAACCTGATGAGAAATGATGGATATTAATGATAGTGGAAGTAAAATAGAAAAAAAGTGTTAAACACATAAACGTCTGCGTTGAAAGGAAAGTTGTCAAGTGCTTCATCGAGAAAAATATGAAGCAAGAAGTGTACCACTAAACATATTACGCCATGTCAAAAATCCACAGTCATGAAAATTTCAACATGCTATTTGTCGATCATCAAAGAACAATTAAATTCCAATAACTTGAAAAAAAGAGATGATAATTTTGCCTGCAAATATAATTCGTCTAATGTTAGCGATTGGTGTATGTGATTTGTGTCCTGCGTTAAAGTCCCGCACATTTGATTTGATTTTTTTCTCCAATAATGAAACACAAATTGAAAAGTCTTTTACATTAGGCATCATAAATATACTTTTCCTTAATTAAATTATCCACTATATATATACGATTTTTATTGTGGGTAATAAAAATACACTCATGAACAAATAAAATTAGCTCAGAAAGAAATAATCGCGGGATCGTAACCAAAATTGGCATGAAGGTACATGTCGGAGAGATATGCAAATGTTTAGAAATGCAGCGTGATTAGGCAATACGTATAGCCTGTAGAGAGCGTTTAAGGTTGTTCTCCGTGGAGTATAAAACAGGTTGAGTGCGCTGAACCATTTACAAAGGAAGAGCTGAGGTAGAAATGCCCTTACGCCATTTCGAAGGCAATATGAGCAGCTGTCGCAGTTTGACAGAGGAATAATCATCGGCATGATGGAAGCTGGGAGGTCAGCTAGGCGAGTGGCTCCTCAATTAGGACGCTCTGATTGCCCGCTGTGTGAGGTGGTGTTAAGACCAGTGGATCCGTGAGATGTCACTTACACGAAGACCAGGCTCAGGACGCCCTCGACAGACCAGTTGTCGAGAAGACCGCCATATTGTAAGAAATGCTCGCGTACAACCAACTACATCATTGACCGTCATCCAGGTACAGTTAGAACCTTCACTAGGGGCCCCTGTGCCTTCTCGAACCATTGGAAGGTGCCTGGCTAAAGGGCATTTGGCATCGAGGTGCCCATTACGTGTGCTGTCTATAACACACCCCAATCGACGCCTCCATTTGAATTGGTGCAGCACACGAGGAAACTGGACTGCAGCGGATTGAAAGCAGGTCGCCTTTAGCGACTAATTCAGATTCATTCCAGCAGTGATAACAATCGTGTTCGTGTATGGAGACCCTGTAATGAATGCCGCAATGTTTTTCAGAGACACACCACTCCCACAGCTCGTGTGATGTTATGAGGTGCTAGTGCAGGTCACTTCTAGAATTGATCCGGGGTACCATGATAGCCTAGTGGTATGTCCATAACGTCATGCAACCACATGTGTTGCCACTCATGCAATGGCTTCCAAGAGCCATTTTTCAACGAGACAATGCCGGACCTCACATTGTAAGAGTGTCACAAGACTGTCTCCACACTGTTACTACCCTTCCTTGGAGTGCCCGAACCCCAGATTTCTCTCCAATCGAGCGTGTCTGGGACCATTTGGGACAGCGAGTTGGGCATTCCATGAGTTTGAACGAACTAGAGGCCAGGTTACAGAAAATATGGAATGAAATGTCTCAAGACATCATACACAACTTATATGCTTTAATGCTCGATGGTATAGCATCGTGCATTCGCGCTAGAGGGGGTTCAATAGGGAATTAAATCCTCCGTTCCATTGCTTTTTTCTCTGAAATAAATTATATTTTTCTTTGATTTTCTAATTATTTACTTATATCAAAGTAGTCATTACGTATGTAAAATTTCGTTTCATTTTGACGACTCCTCCTTAGTGCGCTATTTTTTTGTTCATTAGTGTATTTAAAAAAAATATTGGGATTACTCAGTCATCCCCGCGTGACCGCTAACGATAGTTTCGAGTGAGTGCCTTTTCCCGGATTAAGTAATATTATACCATTATTATTTTTTTTTGCAAAGCATTGGCAAATTCATTTAACGGTGGGATTGACGTCGAATACACACACACATCTATCTGTGTGTAGGTGATAAATTTGTTATAATTCATCTTCGTGCTCAAAAGCCAGAGCTCGACGACACATACTATATAAACAGACTTCAATATTCCCACTGGAGAAGAAGGTTTATATCATGGGATAGAACAAGATCAGCCAAAATAACAGCATAATCATTTGTAATAATATAAGATTACTGAGGAGTTCTGTAGAATACCATGATATAGCTATTTATACTATGACCGGATTCTCATCTTGCAACACTCTTAGTAGCAAGCTGCCTCTATCATACGCTTAGGTTGAAACAAAAAGTGTAAAATAATCCTCATCGAACCAAATGATATTTTACCATTGCTCTATAGCCCAGGTTTGAAGAATTTGACTCAACCTTTCTTCCTTATAGTAACTTTGATGTGGATGAGGGGCGTTTTAATTGTAGCTCACCCTGAAAAACTCCACTCGTAAAGTCACATTTGAATTTTTCGAGGCTGAAAAGGTTTGTAAAACTCTACAACATTATCGAAGTTCACTTTTGTCTTTTGTGTTGCAGTCTTTTTATATTTCTCTACAATCACCTTCAAAAATTGTCTGCAATGATTAAAACGAGCTCATTTTTTTTCATTCCGGTACTGATTTAACCGGTGGGGTTCTTCTCGTTTATGCATGTGTTAGAGCTTTGAAAGTTCATACACTTCAGCTATCTTGGTTAGTTAACCATCCATCATTTGAAGCATAAACCTTGAACGTTCAAACTTAGCTAGCTTTTACATGATGATGAATTCCTATGGTAATAGGCAACAGTTTTGGGCTTAATTAATATTATTTGCTTAGTAAATTTGCCCTCTTTGAAGTAAGAAAAAGCGTCTTTTTCAGGTTTTACAACCCCGTATAAAATATTTTTAAATTGATAATATTTTATCCACATAACAATCAGATTTGACAAGGTTTCATAGGCAGATAAGAATTTTAATAACAATTTTCATGAAAATATTTTCTGATTTCATTTTTCTGAATTCTAACTCCAACTTTCTTCATATAGCGAGGGGCAAAACCTAACTAGAAATGTGGACAGAACAACTAAATCCTATTGGAAGGTCTAAACAAAACTGTGTGGTAAATTGTTTTTATTTAGGTAGAACTTTAAGAAATACGAAGGCTGTTTGTGACAGACCCTAGAATTTCAAATCATGGCCAAGTGAAGAAGAAATCATTTAACCGACATTTCGAAATTCCACATCACAGCGTTATATAGAATCTTTATTTAGTCGTAGGTTTTCCTGTACAATAAATGTTTTAAGATACATTGAATAATAATTCAATAAAGAAATATTATGATATTAAATAGAAGTTGCAAGAATTTATTTGCATGTCAGAACAAAAAGGAAAAATTAATTTGAAATTAATTAGGGATAAATAAATAATTTTTAATTAAATAAATTACGATCAAGTTTTTCTTAGACACTATAAATATTTTAAAAACGTATATTTTCCAATTACTAAAACATCTTAATGTTTCAAAACTATTTACTTAGCATGATATTCATCAACTCCTTTCTAAATTTCTATAGGGAACTTTCACACATTCATTAGCAAGCCTTTTGGAAAAAAATTAGCATTGACAACTGGTGATAGAACTTTTAGCATCAATCACGCTTTCAGAAGGATCTGAATAAACGTTTGAGGTTAACGAAAATCAATTTTGAGGCGAAGATTCGATTTTCGAGCACCTCAGGGGAAAATTATATTGAAAATATGCTTTTAATTCATGTAACCGTTGCAAGAAAAGAAAACTATCGAAAGCGTAACAGATGGAAATAAAAACTTACTTAGAGAGTAAAACTTTTATAAAAGTTGAAGACATTTATTAAACTTTTCATTTGCTTACGTCACCATACTGCTCTCACGTGATGAATGACGTCAGGTGAAATATTGGGCTACTATTTAGTAATATCAATTTTGCCACCAATTCTTTTATAAATAATTTTTAGTTAGTTGATTCTCCTGTCTGAGAATCTGGATGTCTGACAGGAACATTTTTGTTTGTGTCAGACTTCGAAACCAAAAGGGCATGTGATGCAATTTATCTTATTTACGTTTGATTGGTAATGCAATTTTCAAGGGAACTTTATTTCTTTCATTAATTTTTAGAAACAAAGGAAGGATTTGAAAGAATGTTGTGATCACTAAGTGCATGATAAACTATTTGTGATTAAAGGGATGTTTTGATTTCATAAGGTTTTTTTCAATTAAAAAGAAATTGTGCTTGTCTGACAGCAGTTATCATTTAACCTTAAAATAATACATTATTTTTCACATATTTGATGCAGTTAATTTCTGACATGAAATTAGAAAAAATGGGCGTAATCAAAGTACAGAAAATTTATCTGCAAACAAGTTGGGAAAAATCGAAATAAAAACTTAAAGTAAACCATTGTATAGTTCATAACTGTAGCAGGACTTTATAAAAATAATGAATTCATTTTATACTAAGTGTGATTTAGTATTTAAATGTAAAAAAACTATTAATTATTTTAAAAGATTTCCCACATCTTATATTTATAATTTTTTCTGTAACTCTTTTTAAATAATTCTCTAGTTAATTAATGCATTTCTTAAATTGTCATTGATTTGATTGTGAAGAAATCACGAAATAAAAAAAAATAATTTTAATGTTCATGGCTTATGATTTTTTTCACAACGAGTTTTATTTTACGTTATTATTTTTAATTTTGACATTGAAGTAACAAAATGAGAAAATGTTACATTAATAAACTAAATAAGAAAATAGCTAATAAAATAGATATTTTATCTAATAAATGTGTTTTGCTTTTTAAACTCCGGAAGAAATAACGTTAGCATCAAGGTAAATCTTAAATACACTCAGGAACATTGAAAATTGCGACCCAAGAAGGAAGTTAAGTGCAATCGCGAAACTATGCAAATAAGTACAGCGTAATGTGATATGCAAATGATCCAAGTTTTGTGCAAATACGCATGCTCATACACGCCGAGGTGGCACTACAATCTGGAAGAAGATGCTATATAAGCCAGCGCAAATTCGAAGATTCATAAACGTGACAATTACCTGCCGATTATAGGAAGACTTTGGTAAGCGAAACATGCCAGGTAAACGTACTAGAAGATATTTCTCTCAGTTAAGCGAGTTTGAGAGAGGCCTGATCATCGGGATGAAAACTGCAAGCTGGTCGACGCACCGTGTTGCTGGCCACATGGATCGTTAGGGGTGTGCCGTTAAAAATCGTTGGGAGCAGTGGACACGAGAATGTACCCATGCGCGGAAAACCGGGTCTGAAGCGACCAGGAAGACCACGAAGAGAGAGGATCGAAGGATCGTGCGGCAAGCAATTGTGGACCCCACAGTGACTCGTTCAACGATACAAGCAGACGGAGGCGTAGCAATTGTTGCACAAACAATTTCCAGACAGCTTACAGAAGCAAATCTTAAATCCAAGCGCACTTTCCGTGCACTCCCTTTAACACCGGACATCGGCAACTGCGTCTACAGTGGTGCCTAGCCAGATCAATGTCGAATGTCACAGATTGGCAAAAGGTTGAGTTTAGTGATGAATCCCGGTTAGTTTTGGGGACATATGATAACCGTGTACGGATGTGGAGGCGCTCTGATGAGCGGTACAATTCCCCCCCCCACACTGTTCTACGTCACACTGCCCGCACAGCTGGTGTAATGGTCTGGGGGGCCATAGCCTATGATAGCCGGTCCACTTTAATTGTGAAGCGTGGAACCTTAAAGGCCAACGTTACGTTGATGATATTCTTCGACACCATGTAGGACTTTTCCTAAATGTTCTTCCAGATGCAATTTCCCAGCAAGATAATGCTAGTCCGCATGCTGCAAGAGTTGCTCAAGACTTCCTACGTCATTTTCAGACTCTTCCATTGCCGGCCAGCTCCCTCGATTTGTCCCCTGTAGAGCAGGTGTGGGATCAGCTAAAGCGGCAGATGTCATCGTGTCACTCTGTACATGATTTAGAGTTGGCTGTTAAAAAATTGTAGACCCATCTGCCTCAGGACAACATAATGTGTCTAATCAACTCAATGCCGGACCGTGTGGCGGCATGCATTGCAGCTGGAGGTGATCCAACACGCTATTGAGGTTGCCCAGTATTTTTGCCGTTTCACACCCTGTATTCGTTTAATTGTCTTGTTTTTGAGATCAAGTGAATCCCTCATATGTGTCATTATGTGTATTGAATTTCATTTCAATCCGATGCTTTCTTCTTGGGTCGCTATTTTCAATGTTCCTGAGTATATAAACTGGTGTGCAAAAATTAAGGACGAAGTTGAAAAATTAGCATATCAGCTTAACGAAGAGGCAGAGCGGACAGAGAGACCAATCAGGAGAAAAAGTAAGGTGATGTACGGTAGAACATGCGCAGATATGCAGGTAGACGTAATGGGGGAGTGTCTGAGTAGTATAAAGCATGTTGTCGGTGTAAGATCAGTATTTCTGGCAAAGAGATTGCAAGCCGTATAGCAGTTAAAATCACACCGAGTTGCTGCCTCAGCGAGAAATAGCGAATAATCAATCTGTTAGACGACATCTGGATGCTTTTACCTGAGGTCGAATCATTGGGAAGATGGAGGAAGGCCGCAGTGTGACAAGTGTGGCTGCAGAGTCCGGAATTGCTCACAGCATCGTTTCACGACTTTGGAGACAATTTCAAACTACAGCAACAGCTATCCGAGGGTTCAGAAGTGGTCGTCCACGAGGAACCACATCCGCAAATGGCCGTACATTGTCTTAAAGGCCAGAAGAAACAGGCTGCAGACAGCGGGAGAAATCGCTAGACACACGACACAGGTGACTGGACGACCGATATCGCGTTTTACCGGGGCCGCCAGAAGACTGCACGGTGGTGGTCTGTTTGCACGACACCCTGTACGGTGTGTACCTTTAACGCCTGCCCATCGGAGAAGGCGTTCTCTGTGGTGCCGGGAACACTGGAATTGGAGAGACAATGAATGGGACGAGTACTCTTTACAGATGAGAGCAGATTCAGTTTGAGTAGCGATTCTCATTGCATACTCATCTGGAGAGAGCGGGGAAGCCGCAATCATCCCTCGAACATCCTTGAAAGGGACAGGTATGGAGGTCGCGGTGTTCTCGTTTGCGGAGGCTTCATGCTTGGTAGTCGTACAGACCTTCACATCTTTGACGCAGGTTCAGTCAACGGGACCCGTTATTGTAACGAGATTCTTTTTCCATATGTGCGTCTTTTTAGAGGCGCTATGGGTCTGCAGTTCCTTTTCATGGACGACAATGCACCATGTCATCGCACAGTAGCTGCCGAACAGCTCTTAGAGAGAGAGAATATTAAACGTGTATGGATTGTCCGGCACGATCTCCGGATATCAATCCCATCGAGTATGTATGGGATTTTCTAGGCAGACGCTTGGCATCTCATACCTTACCACCATTAACGATTCGGGAGCTTCGATTGGCGCTGCAAGACAAATGGGCAGCAATGCCTCAACAACTCATTGACACCCTCATTTTCAGCATGGCCAGACGCTGTGAAACAACCTGCCTAGCAGTCAGGGGAGATCATATCCCCTACTAAAGACCGGATGTTTCTTGCTTGACCCCCATCACAGGGATGTTTCGGCCTTCAGTCGCATTGCGCTCTATGCTACTTTTTCAACCAAGCTTCTTTTTATCCGTCTGATTTCTCTTTTAGTAAGTGTTGTTTACATTACACATGTCCTTACGTATTGGGGATATTACGGTATTAAATGTGTTGATTTGGAAAGCTTTTGTACAAAGTTATATTGAAAAAACCGTCTCGTCTTTAATTTTTACACACCAGTGTATTTTATTCACGAAAGCTACTGAAAACGTGAACTTGAAATTTCGCCCACATATTCACTAAAATGCCCCGAATCATGAAATGACTCTTAACTTCTTAGACTGTTAATATTTTTTACTTAAAGTATGTCAAAATATAGCACATTTTTTAAGGATACATACAAAGATTCCCTCTAATTTAAAATATTTCATTAATTCTCATAATGTTTATTATTGAAAATTTAATAATGCAGCACTAAAAACATTACTATTTTAAAATAAATTTAACTCGAAATATTGCTGAAAATTATTATTTGGAAAATTAATTGAACTGGGATAACAAGAGTATGTAGAAACTTCAAAGATCATCCTGAGATTTTAAGCTAATGCCAATTGAAATGCTAGGTAATTTCTATATAAATATTTCTTTTTAATTAAAAAAGATTATCTGAAACGAGATAAAAAGCTTCTATAGCTACTAATCCAAATATATATATATATATATATATATATATATATATATATATATATATATATATATATAACATGTTTTGAAGAAATTCTTGGATTGACAGGAGAAATGCAACGGGCAGCCGTTTGTCCTATTTTATATATATTTTATTTCAATATTCAGTTAAGAAGTCTGCACTCCAAGCCATGACAAAAACGAGAGCTCTTTCAGCGTTGATCAGCAGCGAGTGATTCCTTAAAACAAGTCTTTAAGTCGGGCGAAAGTAGAAGTCAAAGTTCCTATGCGGGAGTTGGGTTGAGTTGTCATGGTAGGAAATTTATCCCAACTGACACTTGTGGGGGTGGGGATTCATCACATATATATATGTAAATGACATACATATCAAATTAATAGATAATGTAATAGTTACTGATATTTATGATAAAATAGAATATTTTAATTTTAACATAATAAAAGTTCCGCATTGGTAGAGTAATGTACATATTTCTATATTCAGAAATATTGTTATTAATTATATACAACGCAAGAAATTTCTAGTGTCAAAAAATCAGAAATAGTAAATTGCTATAAACATTTTACTAAATATTGCTTAAATCAGAAATGCCCAATTCCTTTTATTAATAGTTATATGAATAAAGCTATTTAAAATTGTAAGGATTAAAAATTCTTAGATTAATTATAGTTTAATACTACAAATTTAGACATTTCATAGTTATAGTTACCTCCATATTCTATGATTAGTTAAAATTACTTATTATTATTCAATTCATATATACTCTAGTGTCACTAAAGTTATGCTTTTTTAACTCTGTTATTTTAATTTTTTTTTCTATTCTTTTTATACTTTTTTTAAGTACTACATTTCAGCCATTCACATTCTTTGAATCTGCATTAGGGTCCAGAATCTGGCAATAACTCATTTATTGCACTCAGATTTAGGGCGGGCTCTGCATTTTCAAATGCAGTTTTTAGGTAAGTTACCTCTATCTTGTAATGGATTTAGATATTCTTGTACATTACTTTCAATAGGTTTTTGCTCATTATTATTTACATGAAAGGGGAAGGTTGGCTTGCCAAAAACATGTTCAACTCCACTTTTAAATAATTTTTTTTATATATTAGCTATCCTAAGCCAGCAATTTTTATAATACTGCAGCATTCATTTTGTAATTTTTCATCTAGGGTCCTTCGTTGTATGTTCTCTTTACTGTCTCTGTGTTTTTTTCGAACGTGATTGATGTAAATGTTTATCTCTTGTTTGTAGA